>JAULBM010286877.1:0-16117 GCA_032357055.1 Geukensia granosissima | reverse complement strand
ACCGTGTTACGCAGGTCATGACAGGAATTAGAATACCATGGTTTTTTATAAAATTTTCTCTTCTTTTTACCTGGCATCTTTTTAACATATTTAACTGATTGCTTAGCAGCATCAACTATTATGGAACTAAAAGATTCTGTAATACTATCACTATCAGTGAAAGATGCATCATTAAAGGCTTTTATTTTTTCTCTAAAAACTTTGTTTTCTAAGGTTTCACGATATGAACAAATTGATTCGTTGGTCCAAATAAATTTACCAGGCAACGGATCAAATTTATAGTTGGTATGAAAACTTGCTGTATTAACATCAGCATATAAAGCTAAACTGATGGGACAATGATTCGACAATGAGGTAAAGTCGTGTACCTTAAAGTAGCCTACTGAGCTTATTAGATCACGAGAAACGATGGAATAATCGACAACGCTGCTGCCATTATAAGTTATACATGTGGGCCTACCCATTAAATCTCCAGTAGTCCTGCCATTCAGAATCCTAGTACTAGTTTCTTTACATAAATTTAACAAATGTTTACCACTGCCATTAATGTGCTTTTTATCATGGTTATTTCTCAAGGAAATATGATCTGATTTATAGTAGGCATCATCAATATTGACATGTTTTGATTTGTCATCAAAATCAATAAAATCTGGTTGTGTATTTGTGTAGGCGTTAAAATCGCCTTGAATGATTATTTCTCCTAATCTACTAAATTTAACTACATCACTAAGTAAAACAGAGTACACATTATCTACATCATAATTTACATTAGAGTTTGCAGGAGAAATATACACAATTGCCAAGTATATACTTTTTTCAAGTTTGAAAAATGTTTGATCTAATTTGATCCATAAAATATCAGGATGTGTGTTTTTTATCACACTTATACCACTTATTGCTGAATTTTTTGCATATATATTTATGCCCCCAGAATACCTTCTGGCCTTCCTATGCTTTTTCCTACAACTAGAATGGATTTTTTCAAAATTTGAGATGATGACATTTTCAGCATCACCCCCCATCCAAGTTTCTACAAAACTTAAAATACTAAATTCTGAAATAATGTTTTGGAAGTGAGGGTCATTAGCTTTCTCTTGATTAAGTCCCTCTATATTCCACATACAGCATTTAAGTAAATTGTTGTTAAATTTTCTTTTGTTCTTTAAAGGTTTAATCATGTTGTTTCAAATATCAAATGTTGGATATGAAGAAATAGAAATAGAAATTACACACTTAATGTATGCATTTACACTATATGAAAGGAATAAAAAAAAAATATATATATACAATAATGCCCTTTTTAGTCCTAAAGCAAGTTTTACTAGACCATGCTTACCAAAAAAAATTTTCATATTATATGACTAGACTTCAAAATGTAATTAATATGAAATGGATAGTATTAATAATACTATGATCAATTTTGAAAAAAAAAATATATATATATATAACAGTAACATCAAAATGGTTCGGGTTTGCACAATACATGCTCCCACAACAATTAAAATATTTATATATAAAAAAAACAAAGAAAAAAGGTTCAAATCCTGAATTTGAAAAGAAAAAAAAAATTTTTAAGTAGACAAACATCAATTAATTAACACTTTTAATTCCCTGGACAAGGAGACATATTTCCTAGCATGTTCGGTGGAGGACCATTCCACGGGAGCCTCCAAGGTATGAGAAAGTTTTGGTGATTAGGTGGAAATATCCATGGTCCCATATTTTGTGGGTTCATCATCGGTGGAAATTGAGGTATGGGTCCATTGTTGAATTGTCCATTATTGACATGTTGCTGTTGTTTCGGTCCGTTAAATGTCTGTCTTTTTTGAAAATTACCTCTGTTTGAGTTTTTGTAATTGTATATACCAAGAGTTTCTTTCAGGTGCTTAACCAAAGCTGGTAGTCCTTTCTGAAAGTTGAGGTGAACCTCATCATGGAACATATCATCTGAGGCAGCAAATTTTTCCAACAGGTTAACTGGATATGACTCGCATACTTGACGGATTGTATTGTTAGCACTACTAATTTCTTCTTCACTTCTGTCTTTTCTGTTGATTATTGGTAGAACATAAATTTTGGAGTTTTTCCATGAATCAGTAGCTGCGTGAAACAAATCTGAAAAGTCCTCATGATTTACTCCTGCATTCTGTAGATCTCTTGTTCCTATGTTTATAAGCACATTTTTAGGTTTGAACTTCTGTGCATTATTCTGAATAAAGTTGGTGCAAGTTTTAGCTCCACCACGGATAAATCGAACAACAGTCTTTCCCTGTGGAGTAAAACGTCTGGGTTGAATGCGCCTCAGGACAGAATCTCCTAGAATAAGAAAATCACAATCTGTAGCCATATTGTTCTCCTTGTGGCCATTACTATATTGACTACTATGTTCGTTTTCTCCCTGAGTATGTGTATTTGGCACTAATCTATGTATGGCTAGTTTGCTTAAGTCAGGTTCTATGCTTCTACATTCTATTTCATCTATACGATCTTCCAATTTTGAAACTAAGGAGGAGATTTTTTCCATATTTTCATCTTGATTCTTTTGTGTTTCTGAAATCTGTTTTAATTGAGAGTCTATCAAATTGGCTTTTACATGTATTGCATCCAAACATGTATTTGTATGTGATATTTTATTGTCTAGAGTTTTGACCTTGTTTTCAATAGGACTTAGCATATCCAAGATCTTCTGTTTTAATGAATCAAATGTTTCAGTGATTAGTGTATTAACCAGTGGGGGAATTTTATCCTTGCTTGCACTAAGATCTCCTAATTTATTGACAAACTCAAGCATTGTAGTATCTATTGTTTTTAGCACTGTATGTATCTCTTGAAATTTGTGTTCCATTGTTTTACCATACTGACTAACCCTATCTTTTGGTGTCATCTTGATTTCTGGGATTTCTGTAACAGATTTGATTGGCGAAGAGGGTTTTTTTGGTAACGTATTGTCATTACTGGTTAAAAGTGTTTTTGGATCAGTTTCCTCCAAATCAATGTCACCAATGGCATTATTATTGAGATCTAAAGAATTAACTTTTTCTTTGAGAGTATCAAAATAAACATCGGAAATTATAGTTAACTTGTTCCATTGCAAACTCTTCCCACATAAGTTAACTCGTTCCACTGCAAACTTGTTCCATTTCAAAGTCATCCCATTGCAAACTCACACCAATCAAAACTTGTCCATATGTTAACTCACTCCCTTGTAATTTAGATCAATGTCAACAAAGTGGTTGTGAATGAAACTGAACCTTGAAGTTCCACCACACAAGGATGTGACAAATACTGGTACAGAAATTTAAGCATTTTTTACGAACGAAAAAGGTGGGCATGCTTATGGCCTTTAATGGAATAATTAATTATATAGAGGATAAACAATTAACACTTCAGCGTGCTAATGACCAAAGGTGTGAAAGTAATGATGGAAAACACTTGAAATGCTTATTGCTACTGTAAACTTTTAAGGGACATGTGAAGAAGACATCAAAACCCTTAAGCACTTGGTTGAAATAATAAAATGATCATTATTTTGGTAAATAATGAACAATATAGCTATCATTACATCTGAATCTCTGTGGAAATAATGAATTACATAGCTGTCATAAGTAGGCATTTCTTTCATTAATAATAAATATAGAAGAAAATGTCAGGACGCTTATTGATGATTTCATTTCATGATAATTCAAAAATGTTTATAACATAGCACAATTTATGAACTTTATTTATTATAGCATCAAATAAAAATAGTGATCAAGTCAGCTTGGGTAAGGGTCTTTTGGTAAGTTGGTGAGTTTTTTCATTTCAGAAAATGCTTACAAGCTGTCATGAATTCAATCAAATTTGATGAACCAATCAACACCAATCAGTTTTAATGGACAAAGAAATAAGAATACATCAAACATAGGTTTATAAACCTCACAGTTAAAAGTCATTGATTTTGAGTATCTCCTTTGTTGTATGACTTCTAAAGTCATAATTATTAAAGTATAATTACTTTGGTTGGAACGAGATAACAGTGGAACAAGTTTACAGTGGAACGAGTTTGCAATGAAATGAGTTTGACTGGGACAAGTTTAAATTGGAACGAGTTTGCTTATATTGGCACGAGTTTACATGGGATGAGTTAACCTAATACCGTATATGCAGAAATTATTGCAATGTTTTTATTATTGAGAATAATGCCACAGGATTGTTATCGCAATAATAAGAATTCATATTCCAAAATTTTTTACTTACGTTTGGTTACACCTTTTACACCTTTCGAAATGTAGCAAAAATAAAACTCCCATTATCAGTGCCATTTGAACATTCGCAATAATGAATTGAATTTACAGTATTTAATAGTTCTATTCCACCCAGGAGAGGTTTGATCTGTTTGCGAAATCAGTACTGTATACTTGAAACATCAGATTTCCATGCTTGATTTGATATTGTGAACATTATATATTATATGCATCATTTGTAATGATTTTTATTTCCATATACTAGACAGTTGCATTACTCCATCAAAAAGTACTGCTACACTTGTCACCTCAAGAGTCATCCTACCATGATGGCGATATACCAACTTCAATTCTTATCTTATTTTGTATTTAACTTTATTTTACTTAAAATCATATTTAACTCTTTTTTGTCCCTCAAAATTACATGTTCTACAGCATGGACCTTTAACAATGAAGTTCACTGCTCCTGGATACACCAACTGAGCTTAAGGAGATTTTCACTAGGACAGCTAATGGAGGGGGTCGTAAAGCTATTATTTTTCTATAACTTTTGTCAATCACAGGAGTAGTTCTAATACAGTTGTTTATGATTAATTATCTGAATAAGATTTATTTTACAGATCTATAGCATTGATAGATGGAAATGCAGGAGACAGATACAAGATGCTTTTGCCATATGCCGGACAAACATTAACTTGTAATACTTTTATAAAATTTGGTTGAATTAGTATCATGTTTCAATTTTCAAAAGTCATTTTCAGAATACTTTGCTGTAACCATCTTATGGGTGAAAAAAAATTTTTTTTAAGGATTAAATTTGCTAAAATCCAACCACAAAGTAGCAAATTTTCTGACAAATAGCAATTGTTTTGTAATATATAATACAACATCAAGGCCAATAAAAAGTTTTATATTATATAACTAATTTTTTATTTAACCATTAAGATGTCAGACAGCAAAACATTTTAAATATTTAAAAAAGTGTACTATCAGTAACTCTCATTGAGAACACTGTAATACCAAGGTAACAGGACTAGTAGTCCAAATCCTTTAAGCTCTCCATTGTTTATTATTTTATCTTTGATATTTGTATATTTTCTTTGTACACTGACAAAATTTTGTTTGTTTTGTAACAGGGGAGGTAATTTTTGATAAACATTGTCCGGAAGAATCCCCAGATTTTATATTTGGATCAGAAGACACAGACTTTGCTCCTGACATATCAGACATAAAGGTTTGTAGAGTAATCAGAATTAATTTAATTTCATGCATATTTGTAGTGATGAGGTCAAAAATTTAAATATATTGTTTGTTTCCCATAACCTGACCCTACCAAGCCAGGTTCTGGACTTAGGTAGGGAGAAAATTGGTAAAATTTTCATGCATATTTGTAGAGATGACCCCCTCAACATGAAAGAGTGATTAATATACTTATCCTGGCTCAGGTTAATATTTACATATGTCTATACATGCACTGTGCAACAAACATTTGGTCTGCATTTGACTAACTAAGTTAAAACAAGTAAATCAATATTAAAATAAAAATGTAGGAGAAATTGCACTCCAACCATGAGAAAAACAGGGAATTTAGAAATCCTGAGGTTCCCACAACTACACATATGACAATTATTTAGTTCTTTAGTGAACCTGAAGCAATATGAATAAAGGTGATTGACATTATCAAATTGCAGCTCTATATGCATCATATTTTAAACATATTTTGTTTATGTTAACTGGAAACTGTAATTCAAACCAAATAACGCTGTTGTGTTTGTTCAGAAATTGACATTTCTTCAAATAACACTGTATACATTGCAATTGTGTACAACTTTTCTGTTGGTCATTTGAAAAATATTTGATATACCAATATGGTATTTAGTTTATTTGACAATCATAAGGTAAGGCATGAACAATTTGTTTTTAGAAGGGGAGGCCTCAGATTCATTGGGGAAATAGTTTGCTATGTTGGAAAAAGCTGTCTTAACATTTAGCCTTTGATTTGAAAGAATTCAAAATTTAATTGTATAAACTGCATCAAAAAAAAATTTCTTGTCCACAGAAGGCTGGCAGGCCCCCAATGAAATGGTCGATATATAAAAAGTGTAATGATTGTTTAATTTTTGCATTCATTCTACAATATTATGTAGGATGGGGAATTCTGGCTAAGTGATCAAATATTATGTCTCTGAAAATCTTAGAGAGTACTGGTAGTTTTCTGCTCATTCATTGAGTGCTTAAATCTGTTCACCATGTGTTTGGTTATCTGAAATAGAAATAAGTTTAGCTGATTTTTAAATTAAAATAATCACCATCTTTTATTACCATGAAATAATAGATTATTCCCAGTTCAAATTCAATATTTAGGACTGCCCAGTCAGGTTATTATTTTATTACAATATCATTGGATAAATTGCTTTCCTTCTTAAGTAAAACTTACCACCATATTATGTCTAAAATATGATCAAAGTACATATTAATAATCATTTTCATGATATGTAAATTATGAATTATTAATGTTTTTATTTTTCTTATTAACTGGGTTTTCTTGTTGTCTGAACAGACTTTGGTTGACTGGGATTATCAGAATCCCTATGCACTGTTACAAGTGGTTGAGGAACTATTGCAGTTGTACAAAGCTCACCAAGAACGTATTATAGAAGGATACCATCGATTACAGTTTGAATACTCATCATTGATTGACCAATCCAACTTGGAATCAAAAGATATAGAAACACATACTCTCAGATGTGAGGTGGGTGATATAGAGAACTACAAAACTGACTTGGGCTCTTCCATTTGGACAGTCTCCTAGAAACAATGGCAACAAGATTACTTAGAAACAATGTCTACCTTTTCTACATACTACCAAAAAAAAAACTTATTTAATACTGAAATTTCCATCTTAATGAAATAATGTCTTTTACCTACACAGAGTGTGTAATTTTTCACATCTTGTTCAATATACATGCATGTGAACCTCTTGCAGGAAAGCTGAAATTTGAAACTTTTTACATAGAAAAAATGTGTAAAAATATAATAAATATTCAGCTGTGAGATAAAAATTTCAGCTATAATCCAGGTAGTCATGGTTACTCTTGAAACATTCTGAGTCTTGGTTACTCTTGAAATATTTTGTCACATGTAGAAATATTTCTTTCTGCTACAGTTACAATATGCTATGATGTTTATATATTTACAGTCAAAAGTTGGACCAATCAGCTTCTTAATCAAATTACCAGTAGATTTTAGTAGAATTCCACCATTTCTAACAAGGGTGAGTTATTATTTATTTTCATCAACTTAAAGTAGATTAAAGTAGAATTTCTCTATTTCTGATTGGGTTGAGGTTTTTTTTATTTTCATGAATAACCAGTAGATTTTAGTAATATATATATATATATATATATTATTATAACAACAATTATTTATCATAAAGTTAGCTCAGGGAACTATTTACCAAATTACATATGCTTTGAAAATCTATGAAACATTATTTGACACCTCTGTCTCATTTTGTGTTAAACACAAGGCTGTGCTCAATGTATGTTTTAATTATTCTCCACAAACAAAAATTGGGGGTATATTGAAATCCACCTGTTTGTCTGTCTGTCTATCTGACCACTTACTTTGAAAGAGCATCTCTTCGTAAACTGCTCAATGGATGCAAAGAAACTTTACTTGAACATTAGACACAATGTCTTGTTTATACTTACTAAAGCTTTCCACAATCATAATTCTGGCAACTATTATTGAGTATGGGGCTGAGAAAAAAATGTTTTTTTTCCCACTTTTCTAAACAACCAAATTTCTTAAAAGCCTGTGAATAAGTACAGTTGAAGTCAGGAGCTGTACACTATAAAAACAAGGTAAAAAAGTTTTTAAAAAATTTTTGCTGACCAACTGACCCTAATTTTTTTTCAAGTTTCTAGTGGTAAGACTTGGCTTCATGCGTATTCATAACAAAGCTATTATAACAATTTCAACTTATAATTTAGACATTTCTATGTTTGTGTACTTTAAGTACTTTCATGTACACATGCTTTATAAAACAGTGTCATTAATTATCATTCAGCTGAATAGAAGGTTTATGTACTTTAAGTTATTATGTACATTTCAGGATAATCCAGGTGAAGATTCAGCAATTCTTCTCATCAGCTTTCTGTCACCACAGAGTTCAAAGGTCACACCACAGTTATATTTATCTCCTAAAGTAGAACAGTAAGTGATTTTGTTTATTATGATTACTGAAGTTTTGTTACTACTGTCATCTTCACTGTCCATCAAATCATGTCGTAAATATGTTATTATATATTTTGCTACAGTAATTTTCCATGTTTAGGTAGAATTTATCTATTAGTTTATTGTTAATCATGTTTGATAAATGGATTCAGTATAAATGGTATAGAAATGCAGCCTCAGAGTGTAATGAGAACTATATAATTTTTGACAGTTTGCACATTCTTACATTTTATAAGTAAGATAAATTATGGATTAATAAGATAATAAAACAAGTATTAAACAAATATGCTTCAGATGGTAATTTTATACATTAGAGGAGGTTGAATAAATATGATTTCCAATTCTATTGTTATTTGTGGAGTACATTTGGTACCTATAAGTAATCAAGCAAACTAGAACCAGTATTGGCTAATATTTAAAAAAAAACCAAACACACATTTTCAGTATTTGACTGTAACAGTTTTTAGTTTTTAGTATTTATTAGCACTGTCTGATACTTCATAGCATACAGGTATAAAATACAATCTAATTAAAATTAGTTCTCTGCACTTGCTCCCCCTTTTTTATTTGTTTTTGTTCTTTGGTCGCGTTGTGGGAGATATAAGGACATCCCATCTGGGTTCATGTCAGTGGTCATTATGAATACATTCAGAATGTTTCGGACCTTTAGAAATAGCGTTACAATAGGCAGATTGCCTTCGCAGCAGTGAGGCATTGCTGATTGCCTAAAGTAAATTTGACCTCTGATGTGAACTCGGATGGGATGTCCTTAGATCTCCCATTATGCGACCAAAGAAAAAAACAAATAAAAAAGAGGGAGCAGGTGCGGAGAGCTAATTTTAATTACCCGGTAGATTGGTATAAAATACTGATATGTACTGATTCAGAAGATTTAGATGACATCCTGTCAAATCCTATATTTATTTTTTTGCATTGTACTGTCCAAATAATTTTTATCATAACTTTGACATTTTTTAGTGCCCTTGGTGGAGCATCAAATTTAAGGATACCATCATTTCCTCCAGATGGCTGCTTGATAGACTATGTACCAAATGTGGCAAATTTATTGTCTAATAAGGTAGGTTTAGTGGCAAATACCTGATGTGGACAATTTATTGTCTTATAAGGTTAAGTGGCATGTAACTTATGTGGCCAATATATTGTCTACAAAGATATGCTTAGTGGCATGTACCTAATGTGGCAAATTTATTGTCTAATAAGGTAGGTTAAGTGGCATGTACCTGATGTGGCCAATTTATTGTCTAATAAGGTATGTTAAGTGACAGGTAGCTGATGTGGCCAATTTATTGTCTAATAAGGTAGGTTAAGTGACAGGTACCTAATATGGCCAATTTATTGTCTAATCAGGTAGGTGAAGTAGCATTACATATACTATCACCCTCAAATTTAAACCAACAATAATTTCTTACAGATGGATTTATCATAGGATATTTTATCTGATAGCACCAGGAGTCAGTACTGACACTTCCCTTGAATTAAGTGTATAACCTCCACCAGGATAGAATTTTAAGCTCCACTGGACTATCTTAATGAATCACCAAACATAGTATATAAGGTTTAAGCCCTAACCCTACAGCAATTAATTGCTAAGATATATGTTCTGCTGTTACAAAGGTAAATATATTTACAACTGCTAATGTATGCAGGAAGTTCTGTGAAATTGTCTAATGTATGCAGGAAGTTCTGTGAAATTGTCTAATGTATGCAGGAAGTTCTGTGAAATTGTCTATTAAAATCATCAGGTATATAGTAAATCACAGTTCTTCAATGTCAGAGTCCCTTATTGGCTAACATTTATCTTAAAAAATCTCCTTGCATCCCTGGCAGGACTATGTGTCACACAAATGTAGTTAATTCTGTCATTGAATATTTTTTGCAATAAAATGAGTGTATTATTTGTAGGTGGACCAGGTTGTTGCCAATTTTGAAAAAAGAAAAGAATATATTGCAGCATTTTTGAGTCATTTTGGGAGGTAAGATTTATTATTGTAATTAATGTAATAAATGCTATTTGAAGGGATTTATTGATGTGTAAATTCAGCTGACTCACTCACACACTGAATAAAGTTCAAAATTGATACTAAAATTGAAATGGGAGAGAATGATAGTATTTAGTGATCTAACTTGTTTTTATTTGGGGACAGGGCAAAAGTTGGATTTCATTTACTAAAACATTGTAATAAAGGTATTTTGACCATAATAAAAACGGTGGTCAACTATTTCTAGTTTTGTTTTAACAATATAGACAAAATCATGATTTTTTCTATTACATGTACTTCTAAAACGTAAATTGTTTCTGAATAGAAAAAATATCTGTAAATTAGGTAATTATTGAAAGAATAGTATTTTCCTCATCTTTTTCAATGTCATTAGTTTAAGTTCTAGCAAGTCTGAGTATTTTTGTAATAATCCTTTGGTTAGTTTTGGTCAAAATATTGAATAATATTTTGCTTAGGCTTTATAAAACATTTCCTCTTGTATTAACTTGTTTCCCTCATTGACAATCAATCAATAAACCATTTGTCAATATTTTACTCCTACAGGTCATTATTAGAATATGATGCTGATGCTTTTACAAAGATAAGTTTTCTGTTTGAATGGAATGATTTCTTCTTTATATTTCATGGTAAGTAAATTTTTTTTATACCATGGAACATCAACTTTGTAGTGCAATATTATTTCAGCAGTGAAAGAGGAGATAGTAGACTGCACCACATCTTCACATAGAAGGTCTTCACTATGCTTCCACAATACCACTTCTGGTGATGTAAAGTAATGAGCAATATCTGAATAGAGAAAAAATTTAAAAAAATACAAACCAACAACATGCAGCAGGGTAAAGTTAGTTTTGTTACCTCAAACCCTCTTCATTTTATTGTGGCTAAAAGGGAAAATTATGCAGTCAAATGCACACCAGGAAAGCCAGACACGTAATATCACATTACAGTAAAAACCTTGGAGAAAATAGTTGAAAACAAAATAGTAGAGAAAAATTTCTGAGAAAATTTTTGCAAATGTTTCAAAAATCTAATGGTTACAGTAAAATAAATTAATAGTGAAATTTATCAGTAACAAACAATATCAACTTCCTTTTGAATTAAACTGAAAAAATTTTCATTGTCAACTTTCCTATTTATGTACGTTGTATGAGCTGAGTCACTCATGTTTTGGCTTTTCATTCTTGAACAAAATCAGTTAAGGAAATTTAGAAAGAGATTTAACCATCTTACTGGCAATCTAAATGGATGTTAAAAATATTACAGATGTGGTTGTTTTTCCTGTGCTCATGTAAAAATTGTTGATTTTTGTGAAAAATTAAAGTTCTGACAATGCCTAAACTTTTGCATTTCTGGTACCGCCAAGCATATTTTAACTGTCATTGCCTAGAAATATAAACCAGTAGATATAAGGAGCATGTTTAAAAAATCTGAAATATACAAAAGTTACCAGAAGTTTTTGTACATTATATTTTATAAGAATAATGAAGATTCCCTCAAAGGATTTTGCAAAAATTAGTAAAAAAGTGAGAGACTCAGTTCATGAAACAAGTCATTTATGCTGTCGACGCATACCAACATAAAAATTTTGACAGGTTCCAACTACAGAGAAATACAAAAAGTATTAAGTTATTTCGATTTTTCACCTGTGTATTTAACTTCACAGTTTCAAATCATTGAAGATTGAAATTATTAAAACTTCTATTGTTTAAAAGAGATTTGCTTACAGATTTGATAATTATTTTGTTATGATTTGATGCTAAGTTAAATTTAAATACCAGCAGTTCAAACACAAATCAATGTTTTCCTTTGTATAATTAAGACAGACCTATAGGGAAATCTATATTCTAATTTTTTTGGTTTTAACTGTTGACTTATAATAATATTTATTATAAAAATTAGGGTTATACTTATAAATACTTTTCTGTTTAATTTTATTAGAATAATTCTACCAACAACTGCATAAAAATAGAAAAGAAAGAATAATTTTGATATGGAAATAATGGAAATATCTAAGCCAGAAACTGGATACTTTTTATGTGTTTCTAAACATTGATAAACCAGCCTTTAAAGTCTAAATAAGCAACAATTGTAAAGAGTGATCATAACCTTGTCTTATATTTTTAGCCTAGTACACAGTATGTATGTGTGAATAAGTTGTATTTGTATAGCTAGTGGTGTTCTGATGATCGATTATAATCCAAAATCAGTTGGTTGGCTATCCCGATGGCGATAATCGATTGTGAAAGGTCATAATCGATCATCGGAAAATTTCCCGCCCTTTTCCGTATTTGGTCAAGTTTCCACTCCTGATCCGTATCAGATATTAGTTTCGTCAAAAAAAACCAAAAATGGATGCAAACAATAACCAGTTGAAGGGGGACCGTGAAATATTTGCCAATCCAGGTGGGAAGACACAGTCTTCAGTGTGGAAAACATTTGGTTTTTATAAAAATAAGGATGATCCACCTACCAAAGAATAACCGATTATGTAATCCATCATCGATTGGTTACAGTCAACCGATAGTAACCGATGATCGGTTCCAAAATTTTTCCGATTGAACAACACTATGTATAGCTAAGATTATAATATCCTTTAAATATTTTGTGACATTGATTTTTGGTAGTAGATCGGAAAAACAATGTTGATTCAAGTTTTTATCACTGCATTATGAAAGCACAGGGGTAATATTTTGCTGTTGGACATTAGAATTATTTGTGTATATATGTGCTATGTCCAGAATAATCTCAGCAAGCTGTAGAAATGGAAAGATGAAATTTTGGTCATTGATAACACTATGGGTGGGAAATGTGTCGAAGGTTACAGATTTTCAAAATCACCCCTAGGGGCTTGGGTAAAGAGGTTGCCTATGATATTCTGCTCCTCTCAGGTATTATGGAATACAGAACTGAACTTGGCTCAGTAATTGCACCAAAGGTTTTTGAATTTTGATAATCCCCTATAGGCTTGGGTACACAGGTAACCTTAAAGTGCATTATTCCTTTGTCACGCAATTCCTCTTGGGTTATTTTGAATATGGTCCTGAAACTTGAGATGTAGATTGTGAAAAAGATTTTGGAATTTTGATAATGCCCTTAGGGGCTTGAATACACAAGTAGCCTAAGTTTACATTAGTCCTTTTAGAATTGTGTCAGTAGCAGTGCAGATTCCTGCCCGTAAACAGTATTTTATCGGTATCTAATTTGTTAACTGTCAAGGTAACCCCATAGTATTACAGGGATATGCAGAGTGGCAGCTTTAGCCAGTTTTTAAACACATTTCAGTAATGTCCACAGAATCTGTGACTTAGTAATTTAAGTTTTTTAAACCTGTTTTTTGAAACAAGATCTATCAGACATTAAATCTACTTGACTTATTTATCTGTTTGTAGTTGATTTACCACAGTTTTTCCCACAAGAACAACCAGAGTTTAGTTTTCAGTCCATTTACCATCATGATTCTAAAGGGAAGCCATTTATAGAATCTTACAATGATTATCCATATAGTCCCAGATGGAGTGGAAATGAAATGGCACAGAGAGCAAAGTATGTTTAGTTTGATCCAATAAATTAGCCACCCTGTAATGATGATAAGTCCATTTGCACTAATCGAACACATACTAGTGTCAGCTTATATCTTGTGATTTTACCTCTGTTACTCAAAGTATTCATGTTTATTTCGTGTTAAACAATAAACAACTTCAGTGATAACATGGATAGTTTAATTTGAATTGCCAAAAATAGTGATAAATCAGCTTTTTACACAAAACCTCAAATTACATTACATAAACACAAAAAGAGGTGAGGGAAGTCATTTTTTTTTTTGTTTAAATTTTGGATTTGGCAATTAATTTGGACAATGAGCGGCTCAGTAGAGAGAACAGAGGGCCCAAGGACCAAGACATTTTAACTTTTCATGGCCTTATAATAAAACTGTCTTTTTGATGTTGTGTAGTACAAAATATATTTTCTTTTTCAGATCGTTTATACTGAACAACATCAGTAATTTCCAGAAAGCATCAGTTCATAGTGGATCCTTAAATTAAACAAATTTTACATCTCTGGATTACTTTAAAGAGCTACTTGTACCAGTATCAAGTGAACCTGTTTCTTCATTAGAGTCAAGAAAGTATCTATTCACAGCAGTTTGTACAGCATTTCAGAGCCAGATTTCATGTATAACAACATACAAAAATTATTTGTATGTAGTTTTACTATAGAACGAAATTAGAGAAACTGCATCATTTACATGGACTGAATGCATAATGTAGCAGCATGAAAGTGTTCATTACTAGTACATAAAATATATCTATATATACATCTCAACAATGAAGTTTGAGAGACTGACAGAGAGAGAGAGAGAAAGAAAGGGATATGTTTGTTAATGTAAATAAAAATTTGTTGTTGTTACAATTTTCTCTTGTATTTATTTCTGAAGTCACTCAACAGATTAAAAATAAAATGTAAGTTTGATGCAAGCTTTTTTGCCAAACTATTAGTGATGTTGTGATACATACAGACGAGGGAAGTAACTACATTTATATTAGTTTTTAATGGGAGTGTTAGGCCACTCCAAATTATTTTCTAGTTCTTTGGATTTTATATGATAAAATTAGGTACGAGCGAGCGAAAATTTTAATTTTTTTTTTTTCTGAAAATGGTAAAATATATACAGTATATAATTTTTGTCACCCTTTTTGTATATTTTTAGGAGTGAGCGGGACTATATTTTATTGAAATATGTAGGAAAAATTGATGAAAAATTTCAAAAATGTGATACAAAATGAAGGGAGTCAAGTTTTTTTTGAACTTTTGAATCCATGATTTGAGGAGCGAGCAAATCCTAAGAACTAGTATTTTATTTGGAGTGGCCTTATTCTTGCATTTGTTGTCTTTCCAGTTATACCCACCATTCTGGTATATAAGACAATCAAATAACATACTTCATAAAAACAAAATGTTCATTGTGATCCATGACTGCAACATGAACATTTAAAGAAAATCGAGATGGCTAGTCTGCTTGCTTTTATAAATCAGAACTCCTACATGTTGAGGCAAGAATAGAGCATCTGCTCTTTTTGAACTACATGTATATGTAACCCGGTGGGCGACCTTTATAATTCCCATGGTTGACAGCCCGGTCAGTGTATACTGTCACATGCAAGTGTCCCGGTAAGACTTTGCTAGGCCATTCTCATTAGAAATACTTATGGAATTATAAATAATACTAACCATTAACCTGAAAATCCATAAAATAAAACACCACACAAGTAAACAAAGTGACCACCGTCACAGATTCTTTAAAATCTGTATTATCAAAAGGTGTAGGAGCATAGCTATAGAAAAAGGAGATCGTCGACAGCCATAATTACAAGATATTTAACATCAACAGGAGAATAACTGGTCATCAACAATGGATAAAGATTCACAACGTAAAGATGTAGAAGGCCTTACAAGTATAAAATGTGGATCTTTTCAGTTTTAACAGATATCAATCAATTATAAGTTTATATGTATATAAGGTTTCAAAAGTAAGACATCAAATCAATAGTAACCACTGGATTACATGTTCCTAGCTTGGGATAGGCACAAAAAGTATTTGGCAGGGTTAAACATGTTCATGAGTGCTCAACTGTC
>JAULBM010286856.1:0-16119 GCA_032357055.1 Geukensia granosissima | reverse complement strand
ATCAAGCAGCCTATGTAGTGTGATTTACAAACAAAAACAATGTTGTTAGGGGCTTTATCGGCGGGGACGACAACATAATTGTCATGCAGTTCAGAGAGATGTCTGGCAACACTCGGATCTTTTTAACTTGTGAAAAGATGCCAGTGAAAAGTTCAGGATGTCTAAGATCATCTGACTTTGTCCAAAATCCAACAGAAAAAACTCTGTAAATGTAAAAAAACAAATTCCAAAATGTTTAATCATAAATATATTATGCAAACATAACAATTATAATACAACATAATTACATTACCGTTATTAGTCCTCTATAGTAAACGGTGCAGTGACCAAACTCATGCTTACATCACAAGTTACAGGTAACACTGACTAAATTATTATCTTTTTATAGAGATATTTGTCTATTTCGATATAATTGTGCGTAAAATTTCAGATGACGGGTCAGCCACGAACCGTTGACAAGTCTATTGACGAGTTTTACATTGACAATGAAACAAACTCAAACCCTGTTAAAAAGTTAATGGTCCTAAACATAAGCACCTTCTGAATTAGAAAACAGTTCAATTTGAGTGGATGGTATTGTTAAAAATATGAATACGTTTTAAATCGTGTATATTGCTCAAATGTATATTGCTAGATTGTTAAACCTAAAACAAGAAGCAAAGGTAGAATAATCCTGAAAAGATATTTGAACAGTCCATCATTCAGGAAGATGTCTTTGATCAATACTATATGTGCAATATTTTTAACGGAATTTATATTTGGAAAATATTTCTATAGTCTTAAAACATCAACGGGGTGCTAACAAAATATTTTCACATTCATTTCCATATTTATTTTAACGAAATTGACCAAGAAGGAAAACTTGTTTCTAAGATTAACGACAAATGGGATGACTTCAACTTTCCTGTTGTAATTTTCCCATATTTATGTGGCAATATTCCTGCCTCCCCTACCTATGGCGTTTATGTTTCGCAGTCGATTCGATACTATCGTGTCTGTTCCATGTATCTGGATTTTCTGAAGAAAGCAATGCTTTTGTCGCATAAATTACTCGAACAAGAATACCTCCAGTTAAGGTTAAAGTCGTTCCTTCTACAATTGTATAGTCGCCACCACGAAATGGTTGTTTCATATGGTATCAGTGTATCCCAACTAGTTGCGGACCTTATACCGTTATTACATAAAAAGTTTACCTCTTCTCGGATTGACATTTACCCGGATAAGAATTTGAGGATTCCAGGACGGGGGATGCTTACTGATCCCACTTCTGTTTCGTAAAGTTCGTGGATTCCAAACCTTTTTTCCTTTTGTTTACATTCTATCTTTTGGTTTGTTTCATAATTGTCTGGTCTCTTTGGACTATGCGCTCTTGATCTCTCACATGGGTATTCTACAAATGTACACTGGACTTTTAGTATAACATGTTTTTGTTGAAATTTGTAAATATATATGTTGCAAGTCATATTGTTCATACCTTGAACTAGCACTGGATTGGAAAGTAGACAATGCGGCTGTTGTCTGTACGGAGGGATATCCTGTGCTTACCTTTCCAGACCACATGAGTTCATCCTTATATGTCATGTTCCGTCTTGTTCTCGAGATTGCCTTTTGTCTGGCCCTCTTGTTTTCTTTCGCCTTGCCATGTATTATTGGTTTGTATAGTTGGATGGCAGGAAAAAAATCAGTTGATTTTATATGAATTCACCAACAATATGCTTGATATCATTGAACATATTAGATATTCGCCCCCAAAAATTGATAAATTACACATTCTGTAGTAATTTGTTGATAGTAATATTATTATCATAATATTCTTTGTCATAAATAATATAAATATTATTCGTTATTATTATTATTATTATTATTATTATTATTATTTTTCAATTGCTCATTTAAAAACATTCTGATAATATTTAATTTACAACAAAAAAATTTGCCACCGAAAGCAGCCGGGGTATAGATTATTTTAATTACAAATCAAAATAAAAACACAAGGTAGAAAGTTTTGCCGACTGGTATTTCCGTATAAAAAAATTAACTGGACATTACAAAAAACACACAATAATTTTTTGTTTGAGAAAAATCTGTACTCTATATCATCTTTTAGTTTTCGTTAATTTTGACCATTTTTTCCTTGTAGTTGTGAAAAAGTTGCGGATTCAGCTTTCCTTCTTTTGGTTATGTTTTGATCTTATCTCTGTCTTAAATTATGTTCTGAGTATTTATATTTCCTGAAACATTGCGTTGTCAGTTTTGAAAAGCAATGTCAGTGTTCCAATTTTTCTGACTGGCGTAGAAACTAGCTATTGTAAGCTGTATTTACCATTTAAAGTAGCATATTACTTTCATAACTTATGCGCCAAAGTTACTTAAATAAATCCTTTTGATTTATTGATATCAATAAATCATTTATTGATATCAATAAATCTTTTCCATTTATTGATATGAATAAATCAGTTATTGATATTCATAAATCATCTATGGATATCAATAATTCGTCCGATTTATTGATATCAATAAATGAATTATGGATATTAACAAATGATTTATGGATATCTTTAAACGATTTATTAATATCAATAACAAGGGGAATAAATTCCAAAACGACTTTACATATTGATCTGGCGAATAAAAATTGAAATCAATGCCAGGTGTAAATATTCTATCAACTTCGTGAAATTCCAACACGTCTATCACATACTTTTTGTGTACAGTTCTGGATTCAATTAAAAGCGGCGGCCAAAAAGGCACAGAGGGTCAATTGGGAACTACTAATATACCCATTGTTTTGCATATAATCAAATGATTTATGACGTTGCCCGCTACAGAACCTGGAGGTTCTAACCAATTATTTGCATTATGCCAATTAATAGTAAAAGAATATATACCGGATGAACCTGGGTTCAAGAATAAAAACTTAATGTTTTCTACATATTTATTGTCTATATTAGCAACCCGTTTGACTGTGTGCGGACCCCAGATTTCATCTAAAAAAATTCTTTCAAAACGGACCAGTCATCCAAATCTACTATCCTACCAAGCACATTAGGTTTTTAATTTAGTTTTCTAGGTATCATATTCACCTGACAAATATTTCTATATTGAATATAGAGCAAAATTCAATATTGACACAAAGCAAGGGTTTTCAAATCTTTCCACTTTTCCATCTGTACATGCTTTATGCACTATACTAACAGCATTTTGAATGTCTGTTACCATACCTGTTTACCTATTCATCAACTCCCTACTATAGCAGAACCTTCCAGTCTGAAATGGATTAGATCTGGGGCATATTTACACTGGTTGTAGATTCGTCTATATCACTGCATTCAATAGTTCATCTTAATTCTATGGCAAAGGGTCTTTTATACGTATATCCAAGTAAAAACTATAAGCATAACTGCATCTAGTGCCACCATTATATACACAGTTCATATTCATGGTTTAAAATCTAAAAATATTTTCTGCAAAATGCCTCAAGAGTTTCAAGACATATAAATTTTTCTCTTCTGATAAAGTGAATAACACTGCACAGTCTATCACTAGTCTCATGAGATTTCCGTCATAGTTGAGCAGTTCATTCGACATTTCTTTGTTGATTTTACAGGATAAAATATAACTTCTGAGTTCAGACAAATATCTTTCTCTTGTGTCGGTTTTACTTTGACATCTTAATATAAAATGTGTTACGTCTTCTGGCTCTGCTTTACAAAGAAGATATCGAGCATCAATTGTATTTTTAGAGATTTTCGAGTGTGGGTATTGAAACATCACTGTGGCTATCTTTAATTTGATCATGTCATTGTTTTGGCAAAAGGCTCTGTACCAAAGCTGTTCCATATATTATTTACTTTTCACATGATGCAGTTTACAAAATTAATATATTTTATGGTAGATTTCTCAAAAATTTCTTGTAGGAGTTTCGATTTATAATAACTATCTATACTTTGATTAATAAATTTGTTCCACAATGTTTTTGTCGGTGTATTGTCTATAAGATCATAAGTCGATGTCAAATAAAATTTGCCTTTTAAGTACACTAATTTTGCAAACCAACTTCCCGAAGTATTATTAGATTTCATAGCAATTTGACTAATTGCTAACCCTCTTTCAAACGAATTTTCATTTTTTATTAAACCGGTATAGCCAAAAGTCTTCAAAACTTTTTTTTTGGGGGGGGGGTCACCATCAATCGGGATTCAGCTCAGAAGAAGAAATGCAGCAGCATTAGAGGTCCTTGTTGGTAAGTGTTAAATTTGCCTTTACAGCTGTCTATAGTTAAGTTGTAATTTCGAAATGTCGATAGTGAAACTGAAATTACATCCGGCTTATATAGAAGTCTAGATAGAACATATATTTGTGTTAAGTGGACTGCTACTTTCGGATTTACACCATTAAGACCATGTAACCCCGCACCCATTAAGGAATAGACTGTTTTACGAGCTGTGATAATACGTTTAGATACTTCTTCCTAAACACCAGATGATGAGTATGAGTCCCTTTCTATCCCTAAATGTACAGAAGATTTTGAGATAAAAAGTGGTTTCCCAATTAACGCCCAAGATCTATTTTCTTTATCTTCGAAAAAATAAAATAGTAGATTTGTGATCCCTTCACATGTACAACAATGTTTATTTGCATGATCTGCCTGCACATTTAACATTGTTTGAAGTTCAAAAGGATCATTTGAGATGAGAGTAACATCGTGTGCCTCTGTGGGAATTCCGCAATAAACAGTTTCTATATGTGCACCTAGCTGATTTTTCTCATTTTTTTTTCAGAAGAGTTTACAATAACCTTGTATACGGTCCGTCGCAAAATCCGACCTTGTCTTATCTCATGCTTTTCTAAAATTGACCTAGATATTTGTCCCTTCCATTTTATTTTAGATGTTAACTTGTACCAATTTTGAAGAATAACCCATTTTCTCCCTCCATACCAAATTTGTGTAGTTCTCTTAATAGTCCCAGAAGCCGGAGAATATGAAACGCTTCTCTTGCATCCATTTAAGCCACATATAAGCGGATAACGTGAGTTTCCAGGAATAAAACAGGCTCATACAATTTATGGTGGGGTTACTTAATGTTAATTCGATAAAGCTCAATTCTTTCCTCTCCTGGTCAAGATCTTTCTCTGATTGACGCGGTCTATCTTCTTGAAATATATATAAAATATCAACAAAACTATATAGAAAGGCTACAACAACTTACCTGACACTCAAGAGTTATTCTTAACCTTTATTAGAGAGATTTATAAGAAAGACATCAAAGAATACTAAGAGTTATATTCTTTCCAACACGATGCGTCTTAACAAAACTACTGTTTCGGAATACATTTCAATTTTATAATGTTTTAGAAAGGTCAAATCAGAAACATAACCGAAACATCACCCAAGCAAAAGGGCAGGTCCCCATAAATTTTTAAAACAAAATTATTTATTTGACTGTTCTAATAATTTTTCTTAAATTAATTAAACAATAAATTATTTATTGTCATAAGTAATAATTGAAAATTAAACATGAATGATTAAAACTATCAGACAATAAGTTCTAGTGAACGGGAAGAACTGCACAGAATTTAATTTTTTGTCATATGCAAACATTTTCAAATTTTTCCATCACAACTTTGATGTCTTTTGATTCATTGTTCGCTGCAGCAGTGTCAAGTACAAATCCTTCTAATATTTCTAATGCATCCGGTCCAATACATGTCAATAATATTGCACTTCTTGTCGCATTAATCCTTAGTTGCTAGTCCTGTTGCAACTTCATAATTTGGCCACATTCGTTTAAAACGTTTCCAGCTTTTTCGGAAATGGAAGATTTGTAGGAATCCGACGTTCCATAGTAGCAGCTGCTTCAGCAGCGGTTTGCTCCTATAGAGTCTTATTTACCTCTGGTGCATCATCCGTCATTTTACACATATTTAATAAGACGGGAAAGTGTTTTTCTGCTTTGTGTGTATGTCTCTTTATTTTAAAATTTGAAAAATAACGTCAAATCAAGTCACGATTTATATCGAAACGTATAAATCCAGTGTCAATTAAATTTTAAAAAACACATTCATTGTTTATCGATGTCTCTGACGTGGCAAGTTCATTCGCTGTCTACATCACACGATGCACAGTTAGTTCATTTTCTTTGAACTTATTGTCAGAGACAGCCAAATCTGACACAATGTGTCGTTTGGTTATTCTATAATCCAATTTATATGACAATATGAACGGGGCATTAATAATGATAAACAATATCGGCACATACACTTATATTCTAGCTAACCACTGCGTCACGCATTTGATAACTGAGGATGTAGAGGAGTGTTATAAAAATGTTCATTAACGTTACATTCATTGTCATATCCAAAAGTTCCTCTAAGAATTTTTATTCCATATCATTACAATATGATTTAGAGCAATTGGTAGCAGTGATAATATTTTTAAATTCGGTTTTTCCAGAACAAAAGCACACGTGAATTTAACTGTACAAGGATTTAAATAAAACAAAATTTACAAGAGTAGTCAAAACAGTTATCTTTCTGTCTGGAATAACCAAGATACTGTTTACTAAATCCTGTACAAAACCCAACCATTCAACATTTTGAGAAGGATCCCAGGTACTTTTTTCTCTATTAAGCACGAACCCGATTTGATTAAATCTGATTAAACAATCTGTGCTTTGCTCATGTTTAGCTAGACAAAACCCACCGTCCTATTATACTCTGCATAGCCAGTGTTTCACTAAAGTTCTAACTACCTTTGTTTTCGAGAATGAGCCGCCACCTGAGTGTGTTCCTTGCCAATGCAGACTAGATGTTAAGCATATATTAGTTGACTGTGTAGATAAATCCGACATTATACATCGGTTCTACACAAACACAAATATAAAAGATTTATTTACAAATGTCGCTGGCGACAAACTCTTAGCATATTTGAAAGACGTTGGTCTATATTCTCGAATAAAGATCAGCACCTTATTTGACTATATAATATTTGAAATAATAATTTATCATTACTTATTTGTTACCCTTAATTGTCATTTCTCTAATATTATTGTACTTTTTTACTATTATTAACTGTGATATGAATGTCGTTTTTACACTTAAGCAACCTTTTCTTTAAGCATACGTTTTATATGTAATTACATGATACTTTGTTTTATTTGATGTTGGTCTTAACCGTTTGTTTTATTGTTATACACGTAGGTTCTCGCCATGATGTGGCTGGGATACTGCTGACGTGCCGTTAAACAACAATCAATCAATCAATTAACTACCTTTGTAAATATATGCATGCTGGATTTTAAACCAAAAAGGAAGTACAGTAAACACAAATTATATACCAAGAAAATTCTCAATATTATTCTGTGGTCTAAAAATATCCAAATGATGATAACCAGATTTTATATCAAAAATAAATCCATAATTGATTTAACATACTGTTTTGCTATTTTCCAATCTTCAAATTTAACCACTTCTTCGATGAAATATCTAAAATCTTGTACCGATCTGCGTTTACCTTTAACACTAATAGAGATTTCCAATAAAATAACGATACTCGACGAAACCGACTTAACTCGGCTTAACAGGACCAAACTCAACCTTATGAATCGGAGTGTGACTAACAGGATCCTAAATTGTACACACAGAGAAAGTATTTGGTACATATTTATAAATATTTATAATACACTTGTTTTTTTTACCTTTTCTTCAATATTACCAATATTTAATTTTAATAGATTGAACTTGTCATTTTGAATTTTGAAGATATATTAACAACACTCATATTGGGAGATTAAAACATACGCAATAAAAATCTAATGCAATGAATATATTGTGTAAGGTCTTATTCGATTCCTTCTTCTATTTATTTTCATATTTGCCGTAAAATATTAAGAACTTGTATCAGCTTTACCGTTTATGCGAGTTGTGGATATCCCCGTTAATGATAATTAGGACATGCAGCACATGAAATAATATAACGAAATATTACATGTTTGAAGTCTGTCTGGGGGGCCAATAACTGGCTATGGAATACGTCATTATATTTTTTATTTATTCATTTATTTATAATTTTTATTTATTTTAAGGGGTGCTGGAGTTTTTCTTTTTGAAAGAAATAAATTTACATAGACAAATATTATGAATGCATTTTAAACGCATAAAGCCAGTATTTTTTTTTCTTCCACAATATTCTCTTCATTTTGTCTTTAATATGTATTTTATTTTTCACAAATCTCATAATGTCTCAGAATGTCACAAGTCAAATATTTTTTTTAAAGAAAAGTAAGCTCATTTTGTTTTTTTTCAATGACAGATTTCTTAATTGATTTTAAGAACAAAGATACTGTGAAAATATTGTTTGAGTAAACAAGCAATTTAAACACGCTCAAAAAAAGTTTATGTTGATCTCGTCATTTCTTATCATCAATATTCTTGGTACACATACAAAGTGGAAGTATTGAATAAACATCAACAATGGACATTGTTTTTTCTTTATGAAAGGATAGACTGATGACAGAGGCACTCCTTAAAATGTTCTAGTCTTAAAATAGTGTAAAGAAAAAAACAACTACAGAGATATGTTCTAGCGATTAAAGTTTCATAACCTTCGGCTGTGACTTTAAAAATGAGATATGTTCTAGCGATTAAAGTTTCATAACCTTCGGCTGTGACTTTAAAAATACACCCAGTCGTCACCAGCTTTAAGTATTTTTTCTGAGGTACAATAAGGTTTTCAATAGACATGTAAAACAAAACAAAAAGTTAGATTCGATGAATGCCCCCATATTCCCTGGAAAAATTATCGTTGACGTCCTTAAACATGTTAAATATTAAAGTGTTTAAAAAAGGAACATGTCAAGTTTTACGTGTATAGTGTTTCTTAACTACGAGAGATTAAATAATGATTTCAGATTGATGGATATATATTTATCAATGCACACCATTCCCTTAAGGGTAAACCATTACACTTGAAATAAAAAAATACCGATATGTATTGAGAAACCTGAGCACACAGTGGTCTGACACATACTGTGATTTTTATTTATTTTTTTATGTAAAACTCGGGGAAAAGTTGTACATTGCTAAAATGTATTTAATCCCCTGGAATTTTTTCATAAATCTAAAAAAAGTGATGCAAAAAAATAGCATGTGTCAAACATCTGTGCCTGAAAACGAGGATTTCTACTTCTGTTTATTAAAAAAGGACAATATGTATCTGAATTTTGCTATCATGCAACATCATCTTTTAAGAGACCCTTTTTAAATTTGTGCTTTGCTTTTAAATTTGAAAAAGATGACGTTACGGAATATAAATGTCAGAGACGGCCGAATCTCATGAAAATACTCGAGGCGAAAAGAATAAGAATTACCGCTCACAAGAATTGCAATTTGAGACGGACCAGCTGCAGCTTCTGCTGGATTTTTCCTTATAATTTGTTTCTCTTTTTTTTACCCTAATCTTCTTGACTGCCCTATTGGCGGCGGCACAAATCCTCTTTTCATCTTCACAATCATTTGCCATGTCATAAATATTCATTCACGGTCCTCCAACCACATTTAGACTTGTCTGAAATTCTAATTAACTTGTTATGTTTTTTTCAACAATAATGCCGAATCTTCAAGCACCTTAACAGCTTTCTTAAAGCGATTTCTCTCAGTGTAGCTTATTGCAGACTTTGTGTTATCTTTCGGAGTTCAACTCGAACTGGAGCTAGTTTCATTTGAACTTAAAAGTGTTTCTAGTTGTCGTGACACTCTCAGTTAAACTTTCTGTAGTTTCAGAAATATTCTTCTTAATACCCGGGAATTTGTTATGCATGAATAACGCGAACAAAGAAAATAAGTCGACATTATAAACTGACTGACGTGAACTGTCTTGTCCAACGGCACCAAACAAGAAAATAATTCGGAATTAGAAACATCTTGATGTTGACTGCCTTGTCCAACGACACCCTGATCAGAAGCTTCTTCATTTGAATCTCCTTCAGAACCATTCTGATTTTCAATTTCGGCATCCGACATACTAGAAATTAAACTACTGATCAAGTCGAGTTGTCACCGCCCAGAACTTCGATAATGAAAAAGGTGGAGGTGGTCGATGGTGTTTAACGACCTACACAGCAAATAAATGCTCTCAGGCAGACGGTCCCTCGTGTTGTTGTATTTTGTCGACTTCAAGTTCGTTGTGTAAGACTATGTCGGTTTGTTGACTTTTTGTAGCTTGCTGGATTTGTTGGATTACAACCGTTACGGTACTTTTAATCACCACGGTGTTGAGCACTGCAGACCGGCATGACCGCGTCCTATCTCAACAAACTGCACCAGTGTAGTTAGCAGTGGGTCACTGCCTCAAGGGTGATGTAAGGATTTGGTCATTATTTCATCACTTCAAAGTACCTGCTACATGTGCTGGGCAGCAAGTGTTGCTGCCTCGATGACAGCTACGTGAGAAAAATGAAATGTGAACCAACTTACATTGGGCAAAGTTTGGACCAATGTATGTATGCTGTCTGGAATAATGCAAACTCCCGTGCATCTACTTAAATACTACCGGAACTATATATATATATATACCGACTGTCGGACTATTGGCCAGTCGGACTATCGAGCTGTCCGACTAACGGACTGTCGGACTAATGGAGCGTCGGGTTATCAGGATGTTGGAATATAGGTCTGACCCCAAGTCACACATGGAGAGTAAATTGTCCAGGCTATATCCAGCTATTGCAGTCATCGCGTGACCAACAGTCGTTCGATTGTTTACCATAGTAATTAGTATAACGGGTGTGTCTAAAAAAATTGGTATAACTTATTAATACAAATCGCACATATATTTGAAATTTCGTCTTGCGATCCATTAAAACCCACTAGTATGTAAAATCTACGAAAATGATGTGAACATGGTACAAAAAATTTGTTTACTTTGATATTAAATAGTCCTCTGAAACCTTATTAACGCATCTTTTGGAAAAGATTTCACATTTATCTGTTAGTTTAATTAGTATATTTCAGTTTGGAATGTAAAACTCTGGCTTCAAAATGAATTTGAAAATGAAAAATTTTTTTTCTGTTTATGTGTGGCTATAACTTTTGTAAAACAATCTAATAAGCCCGGATCAAGTTTTTTCTAATTCTTAAGAAGTTTTCACACTTCCCAACCAGTGTGATGAAAAATCGATAATCAACGTGTGGGTTAGTTGTTCTAAGCAGTTGATTGACTGATTTTCAGATACCGCGTACTTTGCTTCACGAGTAAACCTCGAAATTTTAAGGTTTAACTACATCGACTGTAGAAATATGATTATCAACGGCTTACAATGTAAGATTCTATATGTAAACGATTACGCTAGCTTGATTTTAAAACAGGTAACTACATAAGACGGTTTGACAGTAATCACTGGTACATCTTAGCATGTGAATCATGGACACTCATAATTGAATAATAAATAGGATATTATTAGTCATGTATGATACGCTTTCTTTTCTGACAATTTGAAATAGATTTTAAAAGACTTGTAATTAAAAATTGTAAAAAAAACACAGTCTGCATGACCTTTTTTACAACTGCGTGATCGTAGAATACTATGTCCTTGATTCAAATCTGCCTATAAACATGATATATAGAATTTGAACATTTAAAATTGTGGTTAACCTTTGTTGAACTTTTTATGTTAAATTCAGTATCAACTGTACATGTATAAATATTTTTGCCCAAGGGTATCAATTAAATATTTAATAAAAAATTGGTACGGTTCCATTGCAACCTGGTGTCTCGCCTGCTCTAAGTATTGTCAGTATATGAAGTATTCTACATTGATTTTGTATGATATACTTACATGACATATGCTCAAGGAAAGCCATAAATATCCATAAAGATTTGACAAAGCTATTGAAATTTTGAAAAAAAAAGCAGACGTCTAATTTTAAATCACACTTTGTAAAACATGAAGGAAAACTTTTAAATTTTATTCTGAAGGATATATTTTCAACGTAGAGAAGCACTTAAGCAAGTTTCCACAATATCTTATAGTATTTGACAAAGCTTTGCCAAGTTGAAAAAAACTTGAACTCTGGATGGTATCGCGATGCATTAGGGAAGCTTTTCAGCAAGTTTCATCATTATCTATAAAGATGTGACAAATATATTATATTTTGAAAAAACTTAAGCTCAGGGTTAACAAAAATCAAGCAAAATTCAGACTAAGGCCCTGTTCACACTACAAAAGTTAATCCGGATTAACTCGGGTAAATGGGGTTTAAGTCACTTTGCGTTCACACTAATTTTGATTTAATCCGGATTAACTTTATTCGAATTAAGTTAATCCAGATCAAGTTAATCCGGATCAAATTGTAGTGTGAATGCATATGTGGATTAAACATGACATCATAATTGATAACGTTACTTATGTTCTTTTGATTTCTGTGTTTTCATTTTAATCCGGATTTGAGTTAAACCAGAACCCCAAAACTAGTGTGAACGCAACAGGTTACCTGAAAACCGGATTAAGTTAAGCCTAGTGTGAACAGGCCCTTAGTCCAGTTATCCGTCAAAATACGGAAAAATAAAAATTAATTTCTTCAAAATTTCAATATGGATGAAATATTTTGAACATCAAGAAGCTGATGAGCGATTAGTATCCGTAAAGATTTGACAAAACAATGTGAGTTTGAAAATGTGGACGCCACCGACGACAACGACGACGGACTTTCGTCTCAGGCGAGACAAAAGCAGAGTAGATATCTTGTTAATGTTATAAAAAGCAATCGAACGTGATACGCATGTCACCAGTTTGTAACCATTTGCAAGTAAATCCGTCAACTAGATAACGTTAGTAAAATGGAGTTATCTACCCTAATTATGACGATATAGCTGAACATGGAATCTCACAATATGCAAAATTAGGCGTTTTTGAAAACCATTGAATAATACCAACAAGTCACACCTAAAGCCCGCCACAAGCACAGTCTTTGAATTCTTTCTGTCTTAAAAACAGTCAGAATATATTATAAACTTTTATTAATAAAACATTTTGACTTCAACACAAAATAATTGAACCTAGGGAAAACGCTCAGCTAATGAAATATTTTGAGTTTCTGTCAGAGCAAGTCAGCTTACAACCTCCTGTAAGGAGTAACCTGTCTGCCCGACAACACCCCAGTACGGGAGTGTGGAGTTGCGGTATAGGACCTTTCTCTCTTGCCCCAATAAGGGGATGATAACTTTGCCTCATCTAGCAGACTGTGTCTGAGGGGTAATAGCCCATGAGCTACAAATTAAGGTAGCTGGTGTCTATCAACTGGCGCTGGAAGAAATTTTGATAAAATATTGTCCCTGAAATGAAATTTTAGAAAGGACCAGCGATAAAATAGAATTCAGATCATTTATTAAAAATAAGACCATTCTATGGTAAAGCTTAGATGTTTCCCATGCCAGGAGCAATATTGAAGAGGAAATGATGTTGATGGTGGGTGGTAAATTAAAATGTAGTATTTGATCTCCAATGGAAGACGTGTCGCCTACGCCCACCTATTGTCAAGGCATATTGGAAGTGAACATGCAATGGGTTCTATATTGTCTTACATGATACAGTTCACCATACTGAAGCTCTGTGCCAAATATCAAAAGATATACTGCAATGTGACAGAAGTTTTCAAACATGAAAAAATAGTTGTAGTCTTGGCAAACAGGGAGTGGAAACCTTTAAACTGCCTTACACAATAAACTTCATCATACCAAAGGTTTGTGACAAATATCAGAAAGCTTATCTGCATGGCAGCTGAGAAAAATTTGACAGAAATTTTCTCACATGAGAAAATAGACTTATTCCTGGCAAACAGGAAGTGAAAATGCGACCAACTGGAAACTGCCTTACATGATAAACTTCACAATACCAAAGGTATGTGCCAAATATCAGGAAGCTAACTTAAATGGTGGCTGAGAAAAAAAAGGTGACAGAAATTTTCAAACATGAGAAAATGGTTGAAGTCACGGCAAACAGAAGTTGAAATGCAACCGCCTTTTAACTGTCTTACACAATACTCTTTACCACACCAAAAGGTTTGAACCAAATATCAGGAAGCTAACCTGCATGTTTGCTCAGAAAAATGCGACAGAAATTTTCAAACATGAGAAAATAGTCGAAGTTTTGGCAAAAAGGAAGCGGAAACGCAACCAACTGGAAACTGCCTTACACGATAATCTTCGCCATGCAAAAGGTCTGTGTCAAATATCAGGAAGCTAACCTGCATGGTTGCTGAGAAAAATGTGTAAGAAAGTTTGAAACATGAGAAATGGTTGAAGTCTAACAGGAAGTGGAAAAACGACTGAATTTAAACTTTTTTACACGATACACTTCACCATACCTATGGTCTGCCAAATATCAGGACGCTAACCTAGCTGCATGGTTACCGAGAAAAATATGACAGAAATTTTCAAACATGAGTTGACGTTTCGGAAAACATGAAGTGGAAATGGGAATGAGTTGAAACTGCTTTATAGGATACACTTCCCAAAGGTATATGCCAAATATCAGGAAGCAAACTTGCATGGTTAAAAAAATGTGACAGAAATTTATAATTATTAACGAATAATGTTCCCTCTACGTCGCTCTGCAAAACGCAGGAGACACTTTAATAGCAATGTTACAAAGAAGTAACTTTTCAAACTGCAATAAAACAGAAACAGAATACGCTATATTAAGACAGTGCATGTGGCTTTATAGTCTCAACTGACAAATGAGATGCGGAAAACTGTCCCATATACTCTATTATTAATTTGTTATCCTTATCTAAACATTTTGTGGCTAATTATGTGTATATATCAGAAACTGATTTACTCTCTGGTGAGGGCACAGTTGTACTTAAAAGTGTCAGTGCCAAAGCAAAGTTTATTTTCTGATAAGATTTATGGTCTGCGTTAATTAGACGAAGTCCAGATGTGTATTCATGAGAACTTATTAAATCCAAAAGGACTACATGTAGTTTTAATAATCAAAATTTATATTGTATATAAATGACTATTTACTAGTCAAAATTGCAACCAAATTTAAAATAATGATTTTCTTGAATAATTATACAGGAGGTTCAACACGACACATCTTAATAAAGAATCTGTGAATGATTGGTTAAAATCTGTTCAGTGGTTTTAAAGAAGTAGTGGATAAGAAAGTGTGACAGAAATCCACATGGAAGCCAGATGACAGAGAGTGGTCTCTGTATGTCACTCTATATCACTGCAAGCTGGCGACACAAAAATGGTTTTAGTTCCAGCAAACATGGAGTGGACCTTATGGATTTGAATCTTTCACTTTATAGTTCTCCACACCGGTTAGGAAGTGTGGTTCATTGTAATTATCAAACACAGGGATCCCTAATTTTTCCGTGTGACTGTCGGACATTTTCAACCTGAGTGATGGCCTAACATCTTTATTGTGACTCCCAAAAAACATTTATCTAATTCATTTGTTTGTTTGTTGTCAATTTCTGTATTCTATATTTTATGACATCTTTGACCCACAATATGCAAAGAGAAAATCTATCTCGAGTCTTCTTCTTACCATTCTCCATGTGTATATGGCCAAAACAGTTATTTTAAAAATAACGTTTTACACTTGACCTGTTGGACTTTGTGACAATATGCACCTTACGAGACTGCAATTGGTTAGACTGCAGACTTATAAACAGGGTCACAAATATATTTAAAAAGAAATAAAGGTTTACGGCTGGGATTTTGGTTTTTTATGTAATCAAAACTGCAAAACTACAATTTAAAGCAATCAAAGGGCATGCGCGGTAAATTAACTATTTTCCTAATCGGTAAATCCATTAAAAGTATATTTTGGTAAATATATTCTATTTAAATGGGTAAATATTAAGGAAAACAGTAAAAATACAGAGGTGCTTCGCAGGAGCAGCATGATACAACCGCAGCACGTTGAAATGCGAACGGGGAACAAAAGACCCTTTGGGTAAGTGTGGACACAGTATATTGTTGGACACAATAATTTGCTGGACACAGTATAGAGCTGGACACAGTTAAGTGCTAGACACAGTTAAATGCTGGACACAGTGATATGACTGGATAAAAGATCATTTTGACTCATATTATCCTCAAAACTGGTG
>JAULBM010286836.1:0-16119 GCA_032357055.1 Geukensia granosissima | reverse complement strand
TGTTTTGTTACCAACTGCCAGAGCCTGAAACTTGTCAGGGTTAGCCTGCATACAATTTATTTTAAACCAATCAATTAAAACAAGACTTTCTTCTTCTAAAGTACTAATTAATACATCATAATCTGGATGAGCAAAAGATAATGTGTTGTCATCTGCATAATTATATAAAGTTCCTTTTTTGATAAAATAAAAAATATCATTGATAAATACATTAAACAAGAGAGGTCCAAGTATAGATCCTTGAGGAACACCTTTACTAATATTTGCCCATTCACTAACAATACCCTCGATTTTAATCTGCTGTTTTCTATTAGAAAGATAGTTTTTCAAAAGATTTACAGATGACTCAGATAAACCATATGCTGACAATTTACACAATAATATCTCATGTGGAAGGCAATCAAATGCTTTTGACAGATCCATTAAAATTGCTGCTACATAATAATTTTTATTGTTGAAAATGACGTTTAACCCACAAACAAACGAACAATCAAACAAACACAATAAAGTATTTACTTTAACAGCAAGTGCGTTTATTGTGTGATCATTTTCTGCATAATTAACAATTGAAATTTACATCAAAATTTGATAAGGAATAATTTTTGGATGTTTTGATTTTCAAATAGAAAGTATAATGAATAGAAGATTCAGATGACGTAAACCTAATTTCATTGAAAGACCATGCCCAACAAGGTTCCAAATACACCTGCAAAGATCGAGCTTTAACATTTGTGGCAATATATATGTAATCGTCTGCTCAGCTGAAAGAGAAAAATTGAATATGGGAAATTGAACCTGAGCAACAGGAACCATATTGTTAAAGTTGAGTCTGTCTTGGTGTTGGTGCAATTTATGTTATACGAGTACATGATGAATGCATTAGATTTATTCAGGCTATGGTCTTAAGCGATGTCAATAAAAATTATTTTAAACTGAAAGGCATCCACTTTAAATAATGAGCAAACGATTATTTTAATTAGATGAAAAATAGACCGATCGGTTGAACTATTATAAGACTATACTAAGATAGCTTAAAGTAATAAAATCATCATATGACATTACCTTCACGGTGCATGTTTTTAAAACATCTCCGGTAAAAAGTGTGTTTATATTCTTTATATCGCTATTTGATAAGAATGTTGTTGTTTTGTAATCACTGGCTTATTTTATACATTGTTCCCCAATTTTTGCATTGAGTTATTAACACCCGAAACGTTTTCTAGTTGGCGTTAAATCATGTTCAGCGTTATGTAACTTAAACTCATTATATAAATATAAAAGGAGACTGAAATAAAAATAACTGTAATTAAAAAAAAATAAATTTATGAGTTAACATTCTTGAAAATGACATGTGGTTTCTCCAGAATTCTTAACTATGTTTTAGCAAACAAACCAGCTGTCGATATATTTTCACCTAAATTTATGGATCTGTCAATGATAAATTTTATTGGTATTTTGTATAGCTAAAAAATTAAGGATATATTGTGTTTAATATTTATTTTAAGGTTTGAACGTTATTTTTATAGCAGGAGTATTGGGTAACCTGTTTTTGTGACAATTTTTTAATGGTTTTGTCAAAACGATGAAACTAACATAACTTTAATTAAGTCGCAAGTACAATAAAGATAATTTAACGACAGACAGTAAAAGATAAAAGATTGCTTTTATCATTAAAGTTGCAGTGATTGCAAAATGATCAGTCAAGCGAGTACTTTTTTGAGGTCGGTACAAATTTGTTGTCTCATGTTTTATTTGTTATTGTCTGCGAACTTTGTATCGACTTCATAAGTTAAATCTTATACAGTTTGATTTTACAGTTTAGTTTTAATGTCGTTTTGATAAGTGGTGGGTTGAGTACTCACAAACATGTTTAATCCTGCCACAAATGTTTTGTGTCTATTCAAGACAGGAACTGTAATCCAGTGGATGTCGTTGTTTTTATATTTAAGTGTTTCTTTTTTCACATTATTTACCTATATTGCGATAGTTGTTATACTTGCATGTCACATTTAAAGGGCTTTTTACTGGGTTTGCTGTAGGGCGTGGACATGTGTCGATTATTGAAAACCATTCGACAACCTGTTAAAGCTTGAGATTTACATGTTTTGGGTGGCTTTTTCATAAATAATCTTACCATATTTCTTTTTTCTATACATGTCATAATAAGATTAAAATATCTGAAAACACTTCTATCTTATCTTCTTATCTTATCTTCGAATTTCTTCTATAATACAAAAAGTACTCAAATCCGAAGAAATAGAAAAAGGAAGCCAAATCCCTCTCGTGTGGCTCACCAACTGGTTTATTTAATGGAACTGTTAGTTTTAAAGGTTGACATTTAATATTGATGTCTTGTATATAATGCTTCAATTAAATGTGGCTGTCATCTGTATATATTCCTTTGATCTTGGTCGTTTTCGTTTTATGAATTTATTAACAATTTCCGTTTATGCCTTTACTTTATACAACTTTTTTATATCCCCTGCTAACCAAATGTATGCAAGTTCTGCCTATTTTTCTAAGGAAATCTCTGTTCCAATGGTTAATTTAGTAAATGTTTCTATTGTGATAACAATAATTCTCATCGCTGTAAACGTTTAATGTTCAAAATGGTCGGTGAGCTAGTTATAGATTATATATGTGGAATGGTTGTCTTTAAAACAGTGATAGAAAAATATGTACATTACAATCATCTACGTCCTAAGGCCTTCAATATTGGACACATATACACACCCAACGGCAAGCTGTAAAAGGCGCCAAATATAAAATGTATTGGTTTTCAAATGTAACAACTATCGACCTGGTCATTTTCATCATCTAAATGCTTGATAAAACAAATATCTAAAAAGAAACTGAGAAAAGGAACTAAACTTTGGTTTGGTATATCTTAGGAATATCGTAAGTCCTTAAGTAAAATACCCTTATACATAAAAAATGATGTAGTAATACCAAGGTTGATGCGCGATAGGTGAGCCTATCTAACGGACTAAAATAATTTATACTGTTATTGAAGTAAAATTTTCTATGAGCAAATCTGACCAGTTGTTAAATATGATATGTTATAGAAAGGTATTAAAGCACGTTCTCGTGATAAAAAGAAAGCTCACGATGGGGAAGGAAAAAGAATTCAAAGATACCAAAGGGGCAGACAGAAATCGTTCAGTCAGAAGACAGACAAGACCGTTGTGAACAAAATGAAACGAAAGACAAATATAGAACACACACCACAACACTAAAAACTAATGTTGGAGTAACACGAACCCTACAAAAACCAGGAGGAGTTCAGTTGCACATGTAGGATAAGCAACTCCTGCTCCACTAGTGGCACCCGTCACGTTACTTAGTATAGTCACAATCGATGTTAGTCACAACCGGTATAGTAACGGATGTTATTCATAGCAGTCGAAAGATATCCGTTGTCATCTGTGAAATGGATATTTCGTACCGGTCAACCAACTCATGACGGCGACCGAAAAAACTTTTGAGCAAGATTGATTGAAAACAACGAATTATCATGAAAATGATGACTTTTTTACACTACGTCTTTCGCGTCATTTTGTTGGTCATAGCCTGTCTGTCTTCCGACTTCACGATTTCTGTCTGCCCATTTGGTATCTTCGATTTCCTTTTAAGGAGGTTCAGGTTTCTTCCGCCATCTTGGATCGCAGACTTGCGGTATTGATTTTTCTATCATTGAAAAAAATTAACAATTAACTGTAATTTTTTTCAGCAGCACAATATTGGTTGTCTTTGACCAAGTAGAAAGATATTCTATCGACTTTTATTTAGACACCCAAACCTCCTTAAATCCATGTTCCAAAACCTTTATTATAGTTTAAGTTCAAGACGGTCCCTAGCACCGGTTTGAGCGGAATTCTTTGCCAGATGTCGACGAAACTACATCTGTGCGTTGAAGAACACGCATGCGGGGTAAGGTCAACAAATTACAGATATCCACGGTCAAAGAAATCTAACGAAATCTGTCATAAGTTGCCCAACAGTAATGATAACAAAATCAAATATAATGTTTAAACAAACACAGGGCACATCAAGATTTTGTTAATATTTAAATAGCTTGAATAGGGCAGATAGTAAACAGATGGACTGCTAGATAATTTTAAATTAAGACACTGGCAGACTGACGAATGGGCTGGTGAATACTCTTGGGGACCAATGTTCCAACAGCAGAGGTACCGACCCAGTGGTTTCAAAATACAAAATTACCAATATATAATAAATATTATAAATCACATGACTGTTTTAAAGGAAATTCTAACGTTTTTGTAGGTAACCACATAATTATAAAAAAAAGATGTGCTACAACTGTCAATATCGAGTCGAGAAATAATTTGAAGGAAGAGTACATTTGTTATTTGATTTGTTGTCCAGAAAAAAATACTAAAATGTATACTGAAGAGGAAGTAGAACCGAAATACAAAATCTTTACAAGTTTTACCAAGTTAACTTCGCCATCTTAAATTGACATGTCTGTCATAAAATCTATCAAAGAACTGAGCTATATCTGTAATAAAATTTTTGAAAGAAATTAGCTGCAATTGTTAAATTCTAACGCACTGAAAATACGGAAAAATTCTGAAACGGAAAGCATCGACTGGTTATCCAAACTGCTAGATTTGGCTACCAATTTCTTTTTGTTCGGTCTTGAAATTCGAAGATACCATAAGAGAGGTATCTTTTTCTAGGTTTGGATCTCGGAAATCCTATGTTTTGATTCTTATGCAACTGCGTAGAAGTTACGCATTGAAATGTACATAATACTAATGTGCCTGTCCCAAGTCAGGGACCTATAGCCCAGTGGTTGTCGTTGTTTTATTAGTCATTTATTGTTATATGTTCACCATATTTGCTTTAGATTAGGTTTATGTATTGTTTCACAATTTGTATTTCGGGGCCTTTTACAACTTCGTTATGGTATGGACTTTGGTTCATTGTTGAAGGCCATAATGGGACCTGTAGAAGTTTGAATTCTACTGTCACTTGGTGAGTGGCTGTCTCATGGACAATCATGCCAAATCTCCTATTTTTATAATATTAAAATTCAATATATTTATGCAACATTCGTTATCATGAATTTTAAACATGTAACAATATCATTTTTAACAGTCAGTTAAAAAATAATCAAATACTAGCATTAACTTTCAGTATATTTGTTATAATAATAGTACATTTGGTTTAATACAGAAATATGATAATAGTATCTTTTTGGTTAACTGTCGTACACAAAACGGGACATAACTCTTACATAAGACAAACTTGAACGTTTAATCAATGTTTTTATTTTTCTGTATTTTTCGAAATTATTAAAAAGATCCTCTTTCAAAACGAATGTCAAAATAACCAACAAATACCACTGAAACCTTAACAACTTTTATTGCGAACTTTACTTATGTCTTTAAGATTCAAGAAATTTGATTGTATCATCGTACAGTTGTGAGAAAACATGTTTTTAGGTCTTTAAACACATTGTTTGTGACGTTACATAACTACGTCAAAACCTTTCAAGATCCGTTTATCTCAGCATCGTGTAAGTATTCTACTTCTAAACTTTCTGTCCATTTGACTAGTCTAGTTCTCTATCTAGATTTAGAGAACTTATCATAATTGCTGTAATAAAGCTTTCGAACCTTATGGTATAAACGTTATTTGAAGTGTAAAAAATTCACTAAAAGTGTTGGATAAATTACAGGCTCTCGTAAAACCATTTGAAACTGTTCATACTTATGATTTACCCTTCTACATTATCTTACTAAACAGAAATTCTCTTGTATGGTCTTTCATAATTACGTTTGCTCTTGTAGAGAAAGGTAATTTTTTTCTGACGAAAAAGACAAATATAAAAGATATACTTACTGGACTTGTGAGGAGATGATAGATAGTTTTTATTTCTTACCGGATAACATTTTTATCCGTTTCGGCAATAAGATTAATAGACAGGTTGTAGGAATTCCAATGGGCACAAATTGTCCCCCTTTAATTAGAGTTTTGTTTCTTTACTGTTATGAATCTTAGTTTATGATCAAACTTTACAAGGATATTTCAGATCTGATTTGATGTACAAATTTAACAATACCCTCCGCTACCTTATGATGATATCTTTTCCCTTAATAATGTAGATTTCTCCAAATACACTTCTGAGATATATCCAACGGAATTAACCTTCAATAAAGCCATTTACAAATATATAACCTGCAACAAATGCTCAAGACAGTTTTAAGTACCATTTTACATAAAATTCAAATTCCCGTGTCACATCGTAGAAAGTAAATTAGATTATTGTATGTATTTGCATTTTTATTTATCAGAAAATTGAAGTTTTCTTCTCCTGTGATTGTTATAGTCAAGAAATCTTTTATTAGAAAGCACTATCAACAAGGGACATAACTTGTTTCTAGTCAATTATTTGTGCATAACCTTTTGCAAAATGTTTTCATAGCGGACAGATAGCTTTTAAACCCAAAACTTAATTATTGCGCATTTTAAATAAGTCTCGGATATTTTTTTAATCCTATTTTTGCAGACCTATACCTGTTTCCCTTTTTAAGTTTTATTAAGCAGTATAGAAAAAAGTATTTAAGGGAGATAATTCAAACATATGTAAATAGAAAGCGCTACAAATTATACTATTTTGAAATTCTTCCTGCTTAAACTTTGAACCAATGTTTGCCGTTATTATTAATACTTAAGTATGCATATTAAAACAAACAAACAGAATTCGAATTTAAAAAAGTGTGATGTGCGGCCCCTTCCTGTATAAATGTTTGATTTATTAGGTAGAACTGTACTTAAATGTTCAGTGCTAACAAGTTATTTGGGAGTGAGCAATAACAGTTTGTTTTCATTTCAAATTTTTTCATTTCAAATTTAAATGATGCAAATAAACAGGAGCTTACAGGGTCGTGTGGAAAAAATCAAAGTAGTATGGCCGACTACCATATAAATCTTGAGTGAAAGGAACTAAAGTATTGACATACCATGTACAGTGGCTAGAAAGTGACAAATGGTTGAAATAAAGACGTTGTCATTAGTTCATTAAACGTTCTGTTCGTAGTTGCTTTATCATATGAAGTTACTGAAAATAACTGAACTATTATGGTCAATAAACAATGAATAAATAATGAATTAAGAGCGGCAAACATCAACTACGTATTTTAGTTTATTAGGCAATTTAAGGGAGTAGCCCTATGTAAAGGGACATAACTTTTGAAAATCTTTGGTATGTTTCTGTCAACCATTTTTTATATATCTAATGTAAGCATCTTATTTACACAGATTAATTTTGATCTGTATCAACTGAATGTTTAAAGAGCTGTTTCTGTAAAAAAATAATAGAAACATTTTACTGATTTCAAGAGTTATCTCCCTCAACCCAGGTCTACCCCCTTAAGGTTAAATAAGAAGGATTGTAACAAAAATGACATTATTTTGATTAAAAATCTCTTTTAACGATGAAATTAGTTCTATAATGGAATTAGAACCGATACTACTATTAAATATGTTTCTTGAAAGATTAAGCAAAGAGATGAGATCTAAGTCACAATGTTCGTTTTAAAAATAAAAAACATATCTCAATTCCCATTAACTGCGTATTGAAAATGTATTGGATTGCCATATCTCTTCATTAGATTGAAAATTTCAATTCATTTCTTACAATGTGAGTGACAAAACAGTGTGTTTGCCATTTCGCTCCTTTCTGACAAAGTAGACACTCCCAGAAAATAATCAACAAAAAGATTGAGGCCTTGAAACGATGTTATCGGGAATCATATTAATGTCTTTAGATCTAATTATATCACCATTTTACAAGAAATTTTGCATTGTATTTCAGACAATTATGGAAAAACCATGATCCAATTAACCTCTTCTCAAGAAATTACAATTATAGAAAGTTTTTATATTATATTTTCTCATAATAACGAGTACCTTTATTACTTTTGGCTAAATATGATTTCATTGTTCACTTTTATGTACAAGTAGGTGGTTAAAGAATGATAATATCAATCACAAAGAGAATCGTATCTCATCATTTTAGAATCACTGTAAAAGTTTCGACACAAAAAGAAATACTCGGATATTCTTTGTTTTTTGTTCTAATGCCGATGATGAAAGTGTACTCCTTAAAAACATATACGGCATAGACAAAGTCACTTTATTTACGTTGGTAAGATTGTAGTTGTTCATCATTAAGATTTTACCTGCAGGCGGAGAAACTGAACGACCTATTTATTCAAGCAGATGAGGCATGATTGTTCATGACACAACCACCCACAGTAAAATTTAAACTTCAACAAGTCTCATTACAGCCTTCAACAATGAACCAGAGTCCATACCATCACAGAAGCTGTAAAAGACCCCAAAATACAAAATGTAAAACTATACATAAAACACGACAATCGACTCAATCTATTGCAAAGCTGGTTAACAAATAACATTAAATGACTAACTAAACAATGACAAACCACTTGACTACAGGTTACTGGCATGGGACATGCACATACGTATGTGGCGGGGTATTTTTATACAATACCTACAGGAGGAGAAATTAAACGGTCTAATTCTTTTCAACACCTTAAGAGACAAACACTTCAAAGATCATTGATATCGTATATTGGAGTAAAAAAATAATAGATTTAAATAGAATTAAGAAATATAAAGGCGTTTTTGTGTTTATTGTTATGTTAAATTAACATTTTTGATAATATACAGGTAAGAGCAGCATTGTTTTACGTATACACGATTTTTTATTTGGGCAATTTAGAGTTTTTTACAAGAATGATATCCCCCTTTTGTTGATGGCCTTGTAAACCCCTCTATTTTGGTAAATTTGTCTGTTTTTCTCGTGGTTGGAGTGCAGTCTCTCTGACATCTCCTGCATTTTTTTTCATTTCCACATTGGGATGGTGGGTGTAAATACTGTTGTAAAAAAGGCGAAAAAATATCTCAAAATGTAACTATTTCTTTCTGTTTATTCCATGTGGGAAGAGAACATAGAGTTATTTTATCCAAAACCTTTTTAGGTTCTCCCATTTGTCCTGTCATTTACAGTTCTGCTTGATCACACAGATTTGCTTGTGATTAAGGTCCCGCCGTGTGATCTGACAGTGCTGACTGACGGGTATATGTGGCTTTTCTGCGTTGTCGCTTCTGTGACCATCCAGACGTTTGTGGAAAAGTTGCATCGATGCACCAACATATTGGAGACTACATCGAGAGCATATTAGAATGTATGCTGTCGGTGTCGTCTCTAGTATGCTGTGATTAGATGCAGCCTTTCCACAAATATCAGAATGGTCACAGAAGATGTGATTTAAGTCTTCTTGTGTGTGATTTAACTTGCCCCTCCAGGATTTACCACAACCAGACACACCCGGAATCAAAACTAGCAATACCAGTCAAACTCCATGTATTTCCAATGATATTACCGGCCAAATTTAACATATAGCCTATGACGTAACTAACGCCGACAGGTATTTTTCATTAAATATTGTGCTCCAATTACAGACATGCAAACAAATATTGTGAATCTCGAATAAGTTATTTCCGCTGTTCATTCCTTGATTTATTCCTCGAAATCGACCAACAGGGAAAACTTGTTTCTAATATTTACGGGATGACTTAAAGTTTCCTATTGCAAACTTCCCATATTAACGTGGCAATATTTCTACCTCCCTTTCCTACTGAGTTAATGTAATTTAGTTGATTCTATACTCTCGTACCAGTTCCAAATATAAGGATTTTCTGAAGAGAGCTTTACAGTTGTCGCATAAATTACTACTAAAAGAATACATTCAATCACGGTTGAAATCGTCCCTCGTTAAATTTTATTGTCGCCATCATGAATTGTTTAATCCATATGGGAATAGTCTATCTTATCTTGTTACGCAGCCATTTCTAGTAATTCAACAATAAGTTTTGAAACAAACTAAAAGATAAAACAGAAACAAAAAGGACAAAAAACTTGGAATCCACGGACAGGAGTGGGATCTGGTGCAACGGAAGGGTAAGCATCCCCTGTCTTGCGCGCAACACCCGAAGTGGAATCCTTTAACAGTAATCCACGTCAATCTGAGAAGGGGTCAAATCATTGTTGAATAAATTTTGTGTCGGACAACTGCGTTAAAATGAGAGCGGGTACACTTAAACTGCGTTATAAAGGTACTAACATTCTAACTGCGTTGTTATGACAACAGGTATGTTCAAAATGCGTTATAATAGCATTCAAACTGCGTTATTCTTACTAAAAAGACAAAGAGAAGATAGGGTGGTAAGTGTCAAGGAAAACTCCGAAAGTATGTAGAAAATTGTTGAATCTAAATTTCCTCTCGAAGCCTTCATAAAGTTAGAATCCCACTTCTTTGTACAAAAAACAAAATTATCAATGTCAAATAAATGTTGAAAATTTAGGTATGATATATGCATATTTCAAGAATTAACCTCTCATAAGCAGCATTAAAACCGAAACATAAGACATCAAAGATCCAAATATATCAAATGAAGCACTCAAAACAAAACAAATCGAAATGGAAGCCAAATCCGACCACAGGGACAAATACATTACTTTCAAAGGCCTTTCCGTATTTTTTGTATTTTAGAATTTTATCAAATGCAGCAAATTTCTGTAAGACATTGCTTGATAAATTTCATGTCAGACAAGTTTGACAACTTGGCTGTGAATACCTCGGGAACCAATGTTCCACCAGCAGAGTTATCGACCTAGTGTTTTTAAAATACAAATCTACCTTTGTTAAATAAAATATGGAAAATTTAGGTATGCTATATGTACATTTCAAGAATTAACCTCTAATCAGTAGCATTAAAACCGAAACATAAAATGTCAAAGATCCAAATAAAGCAAAAGAAGCACTCAAATCCAAATCAATCGAAATTTGCGACATCGTTGAGTAAGACTAAACATCGACTTCGAAAAACAAAGTAGCACAGTGAAATAGAGATGCTAAGCCGCAGTCTTATAAGACTCGATTTGCTTTATCTAGAAAAATACGACATGGAAAATACACATCATAATATAAGAGTTATGAGAAATGAGACAGTTGGAGTAAATATCTAGAACACAGTAAGCAGCTAACAAAAGTACAAAATCGGAAAGCAGTCATCATGAGTGGAATCCACCCTCTTTGTTACGAGCCTTTATTCACTTATTTGTGCTAAAATTTCACCGATGCGTAAATTTAATGGCTTATTTATTAATTGAAAATATTCACCTGTAACTTTAAGTCCAGTATATAATACCCATGTGAGAGATCATAGTGGATAGAGATAAAAGAGACAAGACAAATTTGAAACAAACTAAAAGATAAAACGAAAAAAAGGAACAAAGCTTAGAATCCAGTAACACCTTTACAAAACAGGAGTGGGATCTGGTACGCCAGAAGGGTCTTCTGTTTTGCACGCAACACCCGTCGTGGAGTCTTAAATGTCAAAATCGGTGTCAAATCAGGGTGTCAAAATCAGGAGAGTCAAATAGTATCAAATCCGGAATCGCACGAACTCCTATATAAACAAGAAGTGAGACCAGGTGTCTGGAAGTGCAAGCATCTCCTGTCTTGCGAGCAACACCCGTCGTGGAATTCGTGATCTATAATCCGGGTTAACATCAATTCGATAAGAGGATTATTTTGTATTACCGGTAATGGGTCCATAACTAGTTGAGATACACATATATCATATGGATTAACCAGTTTGTGATGGCTACCATAAAATTTTAGGAGTGACTTTTTTAACCTTGATTGGATGTATGCTTGTAGCAATTTATGCGACAAAAGCAATGCTCTTCAGAAATCCCTTATACAAGTATCGAAGCAGCTGCGAAACATAAACCCCGTAGGCAGGGAAGCTTGAATAAATACTTGAAGTTGAAGTCACCTCTTTTGTCGTAATTCTTAGAGACACGTTTTACCTCTTGGTCAGTTTCGAGGAATAAATCTAGGTATGAAACAGATATTGTAGAGTCTGTGGTCTCCTTTATTTCTTTTTCGCTTGGATATATTTTGTCGAAATGTTCACTGAACGTAGGATTATTCATTGACAATTTCTTATTGTTATTTCGCAAAAGTCCCTGAATGCGTTCTGCTTCATACGAGTACAAAAAACAAGTCAGCTAGTACGGGCGCACATTTTGTGCCCCTTTGAAAGCCAACGGTCTGTTTAAAAACTCGCACACCAAATTGTACAAAAATGTTGTAAATCAGAAAGTCGAGCATTTTGATAATATCAACTTCACTGTATTTAATAGCACAAGCTATGTGTGGCGTGTAACAAAGTGAGAATTTTTTTTAACCTAAATCCAAATATTAATATATTGATTTTCCATTTTGTTTAACAAAACACAATTATATAAATGTTTTGAGATCTCAAATTGTGAATGTGCAACCAACTTAAAGGGTAATAATGATATTCTTCCTTGCAAGAAACGTTTAAACGTTATTCTCCCAGTTTTATTAAATTTTCCTTTTATAAAACAAAAGTTCAAATAACCAAGAGAAACGATCGAGACTGAAATCATCTTATCGAAAAATATATCTATGTAACAAACAAATAAATCATTTTGTAAGGACAAAAGCTGTTTCAATTATTTTGCCTTAAAAGATGATGTAATAAGACCGAATATCAATTTAGTTTTTCATATTAACACCTTCGTTAGTTTTATTATCCGTTTTCGTGTAGAAATGCCGTTTTTAATAAAAAATTCAATATTAAAGAATGACCATAATATCACATCAATGCACGAATGACTACCACATTCCCCTTCAAAAGAAATTCAACACTAATTTAAAACAGCAAATAAAAATTCAAAATAAGATCAGCTAAATTGAATTTTGCTTTTAAAAATGCGATTATCAAGTTTTTAGCTGTAAAATGAAACTTATGGAGGAAATGGTTATGTTTGAAAACAAGCTGTTAAAATACGGTTTATATCAATTAAAAAAAATAATTTTACACATTTTTGAAAAATATGAAAAATAAATTATGTATCCATTCGGATAGTTGTTAAGGAAACTATTTTATCCTGAAAATTAATCAGAGCAATACTGACGGAACAGTCATTCAATCTTAGAAATAAAGTCAGATATAATGGTTTAAAATTGTATTATTCAGTTTACATTTAGTTTTGTGTGTAATGTTATCGGTTTATTTTCATTTTTATATAAGTTAACATCGCTATTTAATTAGTTACGCAATACGACTATAGTTTTCATTTAAATATTGCTCATTTGGGGACACTTTCGAAGAGGAAAAGGCAATTGTAGGCAATTACAAACACTTCAGATCAAAGTTTTATTGTCTGTCTGCTAATTTAATGAGAAGTCTGTGACTGAGAAAATTGGTACGTAATAAGTCCTATTTTCTCGGTTATTACGTAACATAAATTTATCAAGGTTGCATATTTTAAACTAAATGAACGCAAAAGGTCATTTACGAGATTTGTCGTTATTGTACAGACGTAAGTATGATTCAGTCAAGGTGAAAGACCTGGAAAAACTGTCAATTTTACATGTGTTCATTATTGCCCAATATAAGAAGCACTACAATAAATGATTAAAACGTTTTTTAACTCATCTGGCCAAAGGCCATGTGTTGGCGTCCGTCGTTGTTGTCGTCGTGTCCGTCGTCCGTCGTCCGGCGTCGTTAATAATTTCTTTAAAAATCTTCTCCTCTGATACTACTGAATGGATTTAAATAAAATTTTGTATGATTGTTTCTTACGACATTCTGCACAAAGTTTGCGTTCGGATTTAAAAATAGAACCTAGGGGTCAGATAGAACATTTTCACATATATGTCAAAAACCGATAACTTTGCTAAATTCTGACATAGAGCTAAAAGTTTTCAGCATGATGAGATCTATCTGGTGAAAATTTCAGGAAAATTCCCTTACTCTTGTTGGATTTATTGCCCTTTTAAGATGTTTTTTTTATCTTATTTCGATGTTATAGTTTTAAAAATCTTCTTCTCTGAAACTACTGACTGGAGTTAGCTGAAATTTTGAATGATTGTTCTTTAGGATATTTTGCACAAAGTTTGCGTTCGGATCTTCGATTCGTCAAAAAACTTGGCTGCCGTTACTAAAAATAGAACATAGGGGTCAGATAGAACATTTTCGCATATATGTTGAAAACTGTTAACTTTAGCTAAATTCTGACAAAAGGCAAAAGTGATCATCATGATGAGATCTATCTGTGGTGAAATTTCCTTTTCTCTTGTTGGAGTTATTGCCCTTTTAAAATGTTTTTTTTAGCTTATTTTGATGTTTTAGTTTTAAAAATCTTCTTCTCTGAAACTACTGACTGGAGTTAGTTGAAATTTGAATGATTGTTCCTTAGGAAATTTTGCACAAAGTCTGCGTTCGGATTTTTGATTAGTCAAAAAACATGGCTGTCGTTACTAAAAAAAACATAGCGGTTAGACAGAGCATTTCCCCATATATCTCAAAAACTGTTAACTTTAGCTAAATTCTGACAAAGGAAATCCCTTTTCTCTTGTTGGAGTTATTGTCTTTTTTAAACGTTTTTTTTTAGCTTTTTTGAAGTATTAGTTTTAAAAATCTTCTTCTCTGGAATTACTAAATGGGTTTAATTGAATCTTTGTATGATAGTTCCTTAGGATATTCTGCACAAAGTTTTGCTTTATGTCTTTTTTTAACCTCATCTAATCCATAAAAATATGAAAGAAGTTACTAAAAGTCAGACAGAAGTGTTTTGGCATTTATCTCTTAAACCATGTACTTTTGCAAAATTTTTATGTATGGTTAGTAAGAGAGCAATCAAGGGAACAAGAATGAAAACAGAAATCCAAAGAAGCAAAACCAAGGACAAAGGCCAGAAAAGGATAACACACACACCCATCAAACCAAAACAGTATTTAAATTAACCAATGCTAAAATTTCATGAAATAATAATAGCAAATTTACTTGGATTCCCTCAAAAACTGGGACCATGGACCATTTGTACCTGTAAAGAAAGCATCCTCTGCTTTTTAGAAAACATGGGACCCATTAAATTGTCCATTACCAGTCAACTTGATGTAGGATTAGTGTTCAGAATGATAAAATCATCGGTATTTAAATTTTCAAGGGTATTCATCAACTCTAGTAGGAGTTTCTTAATTTTTTACACCTTTTTTTGGCTGATTTTGACATTTTAAAATTTGGCAGTAATCGGAGAAATCGTGCATAGTTGCCCTTAGCATATCATGCACATTGTCTAAGCTTTGATTTGTCGAAAAGCATAGCTGCCTTAATTCTTAAAAAAAGGAACATAAGGTTAAGATAGTAATTATTCTTAAAAGTGAAAGATCTTGACCAGGTGAGCGATTCAGGCTCTCTAGAGCCTCTAGTTTCACTTTAAAAATATCTTTTATAGAATAAAAAATAATAGCATACGAATCCTAATTGATGTCAGATTGAATCAATTACAACGTGAACTCTATCATGTATACATAAAAATTCCAGGGTTTTTTTCTAAAAATGAAATATCACTTTTTGGTTTATGACTCGGTCGAATTACAGACATTACAGACATTGGTCGGCAAGATGTTTGTTTTATGTTATATGTTATTGTCGGGCTATTGATGACAATGTCACATTTTGATATTATTCAAAATAATTTTTTCGTCTTATTTGTGGATACTCTATAGTCGGATTGGGTGAATTTCTTTTCAATTATGGTCGATTGTCGACTGCTTTAATTTTTTTAATGTTGTCTTTGACTATATGTTTCGGGAAGGGTTAGGATCCCACTAAACTAGTTTAACCCCAATACATGTCCCATGTGCTTGTCCCACGTAAGGAATTGAGGACAACGTTTTTTCTATGCATTAAATGTTTTGTAAAATATACATTTTTGGTATTATTCAGGTAAGACCCAGTGTTTTTGCGTATACACGTTTTATTCATTTTTGGATATAGGAGTGGTATTCCACCCTTGTTGAAGGCCTTAGAGAGAGTTCTAGATTTGAAAATTCTCTTTTTTTCGTGGTTAGCTTATGATCATTTACCCCATATAATATGTTTGTTTGTTTGATTGGGGTTTAACGCCACTTCCAACAATATTTCAGTCATATCGCGGCGGTCAGTTTTACTGGT
>JAULBM010286825.1:0-15000 GCA_032357055.1 Geukensia granosissima | reverse complement strand
TTATTATGGCTGGTAGGAACATTGTGGATGTTAGAATATTTCTTCTTATTCTGTTATTAACCCTTAATTGTAAGTAGATTTTTCTTGATGAACTGCATCCCAATATGGTTGCAGATGTTGACAAACTTTTGATGTGATTTTATCTTCATAAAATAATACCTAAATACAGGTTATGCAAATTTATTATTTTTTAGAAAGAGTCATGTATATTGAGATTTTTTTGCATGTAAAGTATATATGTGCACTTTTGCTGATTGATTTGGACCTGTTAGGATTTGTATTCATGCAGATAATATTTATTTCATCAAGGCCATCATTCTTTGCAGTCCAAAATCACACTGATAGACATAATGTATGAATATTTAAGGTTTAAAAATACCTATTTTCAAGCAGTTAGCTATAAAATTAAAAAGTTACAGAATTTGTAAAAGGATAATGTGATATAGCTTTTGTTTAATTTTTCTGATTTATATACATCTCTGATTTTATTTATTTAGATCCTTTTTGAAGTCAAAAAGATTAAGGTTAAATGTTGTCTATTTTAAAGGCCAATTGGTTAATATGGGTATTGTTCGCAGTTTAGGTACTCAACAGTTAGGTATGTTACAATTTCATGCCTTGACCTTTTGTGCACACTATCAGTCTGTGTGTACTTCTTTTTTGCAGTTTTATATAAAATGATAGCTACATGTATCACAGCACTGAAGCACAGACACACAAATTTGCCCTCGTTGATACACAAGGTTGTTCCCAAGCTGAAACAAGGGTAGAACCAGACTCTTTGTAAAGGAGTGGGGACAGCCACATATATTTTAATTGGAAAAGCTGGGAAGGCAGTAAAGATGGAAACAGTTTATTTGATTCTCCCCTGTTATAAATCTGTTAAACAAATAGACTTAATGGTATCTAGGCCTTTTTTAAAAAATTATTACACTTATCAGTATAAAAATTTCTTAAATGTTAAGATATCACTGTTCCTCATGTTTCTTGTGTCTAGGCCTTAGGGACAACCCAAACACTATATTCACGCTAGAATTTCTACAAAGTGTTCTAATTGTTGGAACAGGCACATTTGTACCAGTACCAATTCAGGCTTTCTTAATCCTATATGTCCAGTGGTTGTTGTTTTCATGTTTTTTGTTATTCATTCTTAGTTTTTTGTTTTTTCAATTTTGTATATTATGAACAATTTGTCTTATTTTTAGAATACCTTCACATATTGTATTTTTGAAGCCTTTGACAGCTTCCTTTATGGTATAGATGTGGGTTCATTGTTGAAGGCTGTTATGCGACCTTTGGAAGTTTAATTATTTTTTACTGTTACTTTGTGGATGGATGTCCAAAGGACAAGCATACCATATTTCCTATTTTTCTTATGTATGTTGTTCTGTTCAGATTTAAAAAAGGAGATGTGGTATGATTGTCTTTGAGACAGCTATCCGAAACATGTAAATTGCAATTATCTACAGCCGTACAGGTTGCTCTAAGGCCTTCAGTAATGGATACATATCAAAACTGAATGACATCTGTAGAAGGCCCTAAAAAAAAGTGATGAAATCAAATGTTACAACTATCCACTCATGTTTTCCTTTTCTAAACATTGAAATTATTAGTTGCAGGAATTTGTGTCACTAAATATTTTATACCAGGTAGTTACACATATGCCAGAGATTCACTCCATTAAGTTGTTTCTTCCAAAATGTAGAGCAAGGAACATAAAAACCCAGATTTCCCTCCATTTTGAGTATAAAAACTATTATTTATTTTCCCTACTGGATAAAGGTGAAATGTAAACAGAATTACAGATATTAATAAACTGATCACATCACTACACAAATATTAATACATTTGGCATTGCATCCATCTTGTCTTTGTCCACATTGACAACACAGGATTAAATCCTCAGACAGACTTGATGTTTTATCAACAAGAATCTCACCCTGAGCTTGATTTCTGTAACAGCCAGCATAAGATCTTCCTTTTGCATATGTTGGTTAAGTATATTTATTGTAGTTAAGTTACTCTCTAGTCCGATTAGGTGACTTTCTGTTTTGTTTTGTTTTTATAGTTTGTCAGTTACTGCTTTTATCTTTGATTTTTCCTTTGAAAACTTGTTGGGGGAGGGTTGGGTACCCACTAAACTAGTTTAGCCCCACCACATGTCAGGAATTGTGTTCATAGGTTTGTCTTTGTGTTTATTACAAGTACATTTTTTATCATATTCAGGCAAGAGCAGTATTTTTTTATGCATACACAATTTTTTATTTGAGGCAATTTAGAGCTTTTCACAAGGAGTGGGACCTCTAGATTTGTAAATTCTTCTGTTTGTCTCGTGGTTAGAGTGCAGTCCCCATATTCTTTCATTTACACTGAATTAGTTTAATTAATAATCCTGTTTGAAAATTTTGGCTAGTTACACCCTTAAAAGCTCGGAAGTTGCAAAATAAAAACAGGCTGTTCATATATACATAGTTTAATTTTTTGTTGCATTCTGTAAAAAATAATTTACAAATACTTTATGTAACCTCTGGAGCATTGGTTAAATATTGAAAATTTGTAAGAAGTTTGATCTTTGCAAACCTTTTTAAAAGATTGCCAAACTTTCATTACTAGAACTGCAGAGGTTGCAATTTCATCTTTTGTGGATTTGGATGAGATTTATACTGAAGCTTTATCATGTTCATGTAAATTAATTCTTGAACAAATTCAACAATGCTTATATTTAAAACTTTTTGAGTTATGCCCCTTGCCAAAATTAGAAATATTCACAAAATATTGCAGAAGCATGAGCAACTTTATTTTATTAATGGATCTGGATAAAATCCACACACAATATTTGTATTTACTGCCTTCTAGACCTACATGTAATTGGAAAAAGACTTCATTTTTAAATTTTGCCTCAGGCTTGTCCCATTAAAATCTTTAACATTGGCAAGATTTATAAACAGCTTGGGACATCATAATCATGACAATGTTGTATTTTGCTCTTAATTATTATTATAGTACTTAACAATGACCATGAAGAAATGACTTGAAGAAAAAATACCTGTATGAATTATTTACAAAATGTCTTACATGTACGTCAGCTATTTTATTAAAGGAATTCTATTTATAAAGTTTGAAATCTCCTTTTGTAGGTCATTCACTGTCATTGGAGCATGGGAAAACTCACAAATATTCATACTCAACCAATGTTGTGTTCAATGAAGTGAACTCTAATGGTGGTAAAGATGTTGGTTACTTCCTTGCTACCGAGTTCGACCTGGCCCCAATCTTCCAGGCAGGCAATGTACAGCTTATCAAGTTACAGGTAAATAACTTTATGACAGAGTTTTTTCTCTTAAGCTGTGTGGAGGTTGTAAAAAGCTTCTCTTGAGTTGTTTGCTATTATTTATTTTGGAGTACTGGAATAAATGTTGGAAAGATACAGTTTACATCTTTCCAACATTATAATTTGTAAAATTCCCTGATTTACTTTATATTTATCAGGTAGGGATAAAATGTTTATTAATGTCAGAGGAATTTGTATTAAATCAACAAAAGAAAATTATATAAATTTTGTTTCAAAAAACCAATAAAATTTTTTTGGTGTGAGTATTTAGATGGGACAGTAGGCAAACAGCAAACAAACAATATTTAAGGTAACAAGTGCTTCTTTATCAAGTGTCTTAAGACCTAATTTAAAAAATGAGTTAGCTAGCCTACTGAAATATCCAGTGTATTTTGAGCCATCTTATAATATTAAAATAATTCTTATAATTTTGTTATTTACTTGTATCCTTTTACATATTTTAGGTTACAAGTGCTTCATTATCAAGTGTCTCCAGACCTGACTTAAAAAATGAGTTAGCTAGCCTACTGAAGTATCCAGTTTATTTTGAGCTATCTAGTGATGGAATAGGGAGAGTATTTAGTCCAGAGAAGGAGAGTATATTTTGTAGTAATCTGAAGAAGGGAATCATTTCCATCTTCCAGATACAAGACAATGATGGAACAAGGGAAGAGGTCATTATTATTCATATTATTTACTTATTTACTTGACCCAACTTAAGTACTGTTCCAAAAGTGAAGGTAATTTTCAAAATGTCCTCTTATTTCATATAAAACAACAATTTTTCAAAAAATTAATTTGAAGACATTTCTTATCCAATTTTGATAAAAATTTCACCACCAAACAGAGAATTTCAAATAGTTTTGTGGTGTTCCAGAATTACCTATGCAACACAAAGAAAAATAATAATTTCACAATTTCACTGACTTATATAGTAAAAAGTGACATTAAAAATTCAATTCTGTGTTTAAATCATTCATTCTCAAAAAGAAAATTGTATCCAAATAAAAAATGAAACTTTTTTAAAATTTGCTGTTTATTGGTGAAACTTTTATCAATATTGGATAAGAAATGACTACATTATAATGTTTTGAAAAAATGTGAATTTATATGAAATAAGAGGGACCTTTTGAAAATTATCTTCACCTTGGCACAGTACTGTAGCTATATATATATATATTAAATTAACTTATCTATTTAAGCTTTGGAACTTTATATATTTACACTCATTTGTTTTCCAACCATTAAACATGTACCAGTTTGCAAACCCATAAAAGTATTTGGATCTCATGAATTTAGACTAGATTGTTTGCATGTACTTAGGCCAAAATAATATGTGAGTTTAGGGTTTCACAGAAAAAATATGGTAGGTAGGCCATAAAATCTGGAGGTTTTTCTGGTTTTCTCTGGACTGGTTTCAGTTCTATCAAGTTTTGCAAAGTTTCAAACAGAAAGTTGCCATATTGTTTTATTATTTGCTTGAAAATATAAAAAATGTTCCCCCCTCAATTAACTGTGATAGGAAATATTTTTAGCTATAAACATGCAGCAGTTGTATAGTGAAACAAAAAACTGCATGTTTATAACAAAAACATGTGTTTAGTGGATCATGTGCCATATTGAAAAGTTAACAAAACAATAACTTTTCAAAATGGTTTCCTTTAAACCTTGAAAAAATAAGTACATGTTATACTTACCGATCGTTGTATTTGGTCTGCAACTTGATGAAACATTTTCAAAATCCTAATTTTTAACATTTTTGCAAAGTCAAAGAAAATTTGAATTTTAGACATCATCTCAGACAATACTAAAGAGAAAGACGTGTTTAACGAAAATATTTGAATCAACATAGTGTCACAATTTCATAATTTTAAGTTATAAAAAAGAACATGTTGGACCAGAGATGCCAGAAAAAGAATTTTTATAAAATGACTGTAACAGTTGGTTTTTTACATTGTTTTTTTTGCAGCTGGATGTATCTGGGGAATGCGAAGTGACCTATTTAAAGTCAGGTTCAACAATTACCAAAACAAAACAGAACTGCAAGAATTTGGAGATAGCTGGGCAGTTTTTCAATCCTAATAAGGTAGAACAGAAACAGAATTAACTGAAACTGCTTGACCATTTGAGAATAAAGTTTGGTGGAAAGTTGTTTGGGTGTTCCCCTTAGAAATTCAGTTGGGATTCCCCACTCGCCACACAAGAATGCCACCATTACTGAGAATAGAAAAAAAGATGTTGTTACATTTTGCAAATCTTTTTTCTGAAATTTCTGGCAACCATATCAGAAATCACTCATAAGACTTACATGCATACAAGTTTCATACATGCCTAACATCTTACAAGAACTTCATGTATTTTTCTGTTATGCCAATTGCAACCAAACTTTAGTGGAATGATCCTGAAAGTGACATCTACCAAAATTTTCTGGCATCAGTTCGCTGAGCCAAGGTGGCCACAACAGCTGATTTTGATAGAGGTCCCTACAAAAAATTTAATTGAAGATCTCCACTTCTGAAATGTTTGGGGAAATAGTAACCAAACTTTGGTTGAATGGCCAAAGTATTTTAAAAAAACTCCTGAGCCGACTGCAACCCTACTTTGGTAGTATGGTCCTCTGTCAAAATCATATGTGGCTTTACTGTCCTACAACCAAGATAGCTGAGCTGAAGTCAATTTCACAAATGACTCTATGGGAAATTCACTTAAAATCTTCTTGTCCGAAATACTCATCTGTAACCAAAAATTTCAGTAATTGCTATATAACTGATATTATTTTTTATAATTTATAGCTGTTTGGAGTGACCGTAACAACAGGTTCCACCACATATTATGAACTATCAGAGAATGTTATAGTAAAAGCTGAAGGAATGTACCAGACTACAGCTACAATTAATATTAAATCTTCTATAAACAGTGCAGTTACAGCACAGTAAGATAAAATTATATAGTCTTAGTGAAACATACAATGATAGCTCTGTGTTATGCCTTATCAGTTGATTTCCTCTAAAAGTCTTAAATTAAATCACATTCATAACAGAAATGTCTTTAACTGAATACAGACATGATTTTTTCCACATTTCAAAACTCGGGTTTTCCTGTATTGCATACTTTATTAGACATAGAATTCAGCTGCCGTAACCCATTTCCACTTTAGTTCCATATTTGCAAAATCATGTCTGTGAATGCAGTTTTGTTCAACCAGTTGAGATGACATTGCATTGTAATGTTTGCTGAAGTTTCTTTGTTCAAGTTATTTATTGACTAATTGGAATGAAACTATAGACTCAGATTCATCAAACATTGATTTTCATTTCATCAGGGCTTTAAAAATTTTTTCTGCAGTGACAAAATGTTTCCAGAATTCTCTGAACAAGGAAAACTCCATTTTCAATGTTAAACAGGTTTTCATATCTTCTTCTAAAATTTGATATAAATATTTGGAAGTTGTTGCATATAAAATGTTATTGTTTCTCTTGGCAGACAATCATTACAACATATAAGTGTGTCAGATGGTCAGACTACAAAACAGGGATCATCCATTGACGATTTTACAGGCCAAGTTAGTAAAGGTAGTATAACAAATTGTATAGAGAAATAAAATTTGAAGAGAAATGGGGCCATGTTCTTGAAGAAATGTTAAAGACATCCAATTTCTGTATTTGTGAGAATAAACATTGATAAGTCATTTATGCAGATTTGTTTTTGTAATATAGAAATAGAAATTACATGTTGCTAATACTTAGGTTTCTTAGGATTATAGTTCAATAAACATGTCAAGAACATGCTACATCTCAAATTTAAAAAAAGCATTTCTTATAATGAGCACCAGGGCGCTATAGAAAGTGAAAATGGAAGGGTTTATCACAATCAGTGAAATCCAGAATCCTTTCAAGTCTGGTTCCAAACATTTTATGTCTGTAGTTTAGAATTACCCAAAATTACAAATAATAGTTTCCATCCTTATATTAAATGTCTCTTGAATAAGAAATGCTGTTTTCTCAGAGAATTTTATTTTCTTAAATCTTTTAAAACTTTGAAATACTGGGTGTTTGAGGGGGTGCTTAAAGAATTTGAAGGAAATTTAGGTGAGGGGTCATGTCTACTTAATACATTAAATACAGTATTTAATTCTAATAAAGCTGTTAAATTGATATATAGAGACTCACTTGTTTATGAAGTTGTCAGCTGGAATGAAAAACAATGGATTGTACCTAAAATTCATGTATGAACTCTACAATAGACACAGAATACTAGCACTTCCCTTCTACAATTACTTTGTATTGGAACACCCAGCATATACAAAGACAAACTTGTTTCCTTGCAATGAAAACTGGAAAACTTAAGTAGAGGTATTAAACATATACATGAAATGTTACAGATTTGGGCCAGAGTTTAACATCAACACTATTACCTAGTGGAGTAGAAGTACAGACCTGTTTGAATAATTGTCAGAAGGTAAAATATCATGTCATTAGGCCAGATGGAAAAAATTTCTTATATTTTTTGTCAAAGTAAATGATAAAATAATAATTTAATCTGATTATTACAATTCAAAAAGGTTTGTTTGTTGGTTTTTTTTTTTAGAATTAACATGAAATGTGATTTTGTCAGGTACACTCCCTGATAAAGCACAGTTCACTTTAAAGTTGATGATTGATGTAACAGGGCTAACTATAAGGATATTATTTCATGTCTGCTGGCCCTAAAATGATAATTCCATCTTTAGTTTTTTATTGATCTTTTGCCTATTGTCCTCAATTTTCAGACATTTTTTTGGCTCACCATCACTTCGGGTCTGTCTGTCTGTCAACAATTACAAACAAATCTCTGAAACTGCAGTTTGGACCAAACTTTGGTGTAATGGTCCTTGGATTGTCCTCTACCAAAATTTTGTACAGCATCTTCCATGACAGTCAACCAAGATGGCCACACAGCCAAACTTGGTTTTAAATTTGAGGCTATATGAAATTTATTCAAAAGTCTTCTTGTCATAAACTACAATGCCAATTTTATGCAAACTTTGTTAGAATGGTTCTTTGGTGCTCTGCTTCCATAATTGTGTGTGGAATCCTTGCTCACCAACCAAGATGTTCACCGCAGATAAACTTATTTTAAAATAAGGAAAATAACTAAATAATTATCTTGTCTGAAACTATTGAACCATTTGCATCCCCACTTTGATGGAATGGTCTTTATGTGATCCTTCACCAAAACTGTCTCCTGCATCCCTGAAGTCAACAAAGGTGGCTGTCATAGCCAAACTCATTTAAGACCAATTAAAAAAAATTTGGAGCCAGGCAATTTTAAAATATTCCAATAATTTCTGTGTCCAATTCTGGCCAGTCTAGGTTTAATAGATTTTACTGCATATCTTTGTAAAGTTAAGCACAAATTATATACATAAAATTATCTTATAAGTTTGTTTGTAGGAAATATCAGTGAGATAAAATTAAAAAATTAATTACTCCCACCCACCCCACTTTTATTTAAAGAGATGAATAAAAATCTAGCTACTAAGTCTATTTGGCCTAAACATAATATCCTGTGGGAAATTCACTTTAAAATCCTCTTGTCTGAAACTTTTAGTCAATTGCAACCAAAATCTTTGGTGGAATCATCTTTATATGGTCCTTTCCAAACTTGTGTTCTGCATTCAATCCCACCTACCATGGTTGGTGCCACAGCTGAACCTAGTTTACATAGGACCCCATGGGGTTTTCAAAAAATAATCTTTGAGCCATTTGCATCCAAACTTTGGTGTATAGGTCCTTTGGTGGTCCTCTACCAAAAATGTGCCAGCATCTCTGACCACAAACAAGATGGCCACCACTTAGTTAACATTAGACCCCATTGAAATTTAACCCAAAAGTCTTCTTGCCAGAAATTACTCTTTCAGTTGCAACCATTTTTTTGTTGGAGAATTGTCTGAGATGGTGTTCTACCAAAATTATATCCAGCATTCCCACCCTCCAACCAAGATGGCTGTTACAGCCAAACTTACTTTAGCAAAGGACTCTAAATCAGCTTTTTTGGAATGTTCTTATTCTGAAAAATGTTCTACATCCCTGTCTAAGCCAAACTGGTTTTAAATAGGACTTTAAGGGAAATTTACTATAGAATCTTCTTGTGTGAAACTACTGGGCCAAAATTTCCTCTACCAAAATTTCGATTACATTCCTTACTGGCAAGGACCAATGAGGAGTCTCTGTCAGGTGAGCGATACAGTTCCCTGAGTGGACACTGAGTTTTTTTTAATACATTGTAATAGAATAGGCAAAAAAATTGAATAATAACCCCTATTAGTTATTAGTAATTTTTGTGAGATAAAATCTAGAAATTTATTTAGTGTGACCATAATAAATGACTTTTTTTACAGCCTTTAGATGTTTTAAGAAGTTTAAAAAACAGTTTAGTCAGTGAAAAGTTAGCAACAGCTGAATCAGGAAAGGCCTTTATAGACATGTTAAGAACTTTTAGAAATGCTGGAAAAATTACAATAGAAGAAGTTCTGACCAATAGTGATAGTTATTACATTGTGTAAGTATAATTTCATAACTGTTATAGAAACAGAATAAGGATGAATTCCAATATTATCTTCAATATTTAGAAAAATGTTGATGCTTTACAAACTTTTGTTTGTTTGATTGGGGTTTAACACCACTTTCAACAATATTTCAGTCATATCCCAGTGTTCATTTATTGGTGGACGAAGCCAGAGTACTGGAGAGAACCGCTGACCTTGCGCAGGTAACTGACAAACCTTTTCACTTGTGATTATTAAAAAATATGAATAAGAAGACACTTTTAATACCACACAAATGACAAGGTGCTTTAAGAGGCTGAAATGGTTTAAAATTTAAGTATTTTTGAGACTTTTCTTCAGGAATTTCTTTCATGTTTAAATGAATGTTGATATCATGCTAAAAGAAAAACTGTAAAAAAAAGATAAAGTTCATGACGTTATGAATACTGATAAACCAAATTTAATAATAACAAGAGGGAATTTTACAAATGATATGTATCTTTCCAACATATATGCCAGTACCCAAAAATAAATAAGAGCATATAACTCAAGCACTGGGAAGTGTTTTATGACCTCCACACTGTACATTTTCCTTAAAATGCTGTTAATTTGGCTTTTTTTTTAAATTTTACCGGACTAGACGACTTTTCAGGTTATACATTTAAAAAGATTAACCTCACATGAATATTTATGTGGTTCTTGCATGCACTTTATTCTTAGTACAAAAATAATGTCAAAGTTGCAACAAATTAGACATTTAACAAAAAGTATTGTTTGTCAAATTTTCTTAACTAAAAATCTTGAATACCTTGCATTGATATTAGAAAAATCACCCTGTTTTGATAGGTTACACATCTTTAAAAGAACAAAATTATGTGCACTCGAAAAAACTTTTAAGGCCAAATAAGGCCTAACCACATCTATAAATGCTCCTTTTTAAATTACTATGGTACTTAGTCCATTTTCAATGTGGTGTCCCTGTGTAGAACAGACTTTACTTGAGCAATATATTTTGTCATCATTTTAGACAGTAAAGAATTCCATAATACACATACAGAATTCAAGGCAAAAAATCTTATAAAGGATGATTAATGCATGGGCAACAACTCTATTATGACAAATAAACTTTTGTGGAGATAATTACTGTTTTGCATTTGTCTTATTTATTGGCTTAAAAATTTGCGATTGGAAGATATACTATTATTATTCATTTCTGGAATCAACAAATCTATTTATTATTTCAAATTTTTCATCAAGCTATGAAATCTTATAATCCTATATATAGGGAAAATGTTTTTATAATCCAAGAAGTTTTATGAAATTTTAATGTTAATGTTAAGAAACTTGGCTTAAATAATCAGTGATTTTACCAAATTTTAGACCACAGTTGATAGATGTAGGAGCAGCAACACAAACACCCTTTGCACAGAAAGCTATGATGGATTTAGTTCAATTTGAACAGGACTACTCTACAGAATATCCAGAAAGACTTTTATTAGCTATGGCTTACAGTACACATCCTGGGGATTATCTGTTAAAAGATCTGCTAGTAAGCACTCTAAAATAGATGCATTATTATTTTTTATGCTGTAAGCCTATGTGGACTAGGTGAAATGACCAAAACCCCTATGAACCTGCAAAGGCATGGCGAAAAATATGAATTTTACATTTTCTGGGATTTCCCATTTTAGATTTTTTAAACTAGTTTTTAGAAATGCAATGAACCTTCTTTATAGCAATGCAACATTCCTTACAAGCAACAGATGCATAAATGTAGCAATATTTGTATTCTTTTTAACAGAAACTTAGTTTAAAATCAAAATTAAATGCAAACAAAAGTTGCTGTTGACTGTATATTGAAAAGACTGTTTTGCATGCAGTATTTAGGAGTAAGAGCAAAGACTGGTTGGACGGGAGTCAGAATAACATGCCTGTGTTATGTGGCATGTATTCCTTCAGACTTAGCACATTAAAAATCTGACTCAGCATGTCCATCTAGTACAAAGCATGGTTCATTTATCACCACTCATTAATATGCTCTCATCCTGAATATTCAGAAATATTTGCTGCTGGATGTAAAGCAACATTCAATAAATATATGTTGCTCTAAAGGTATCATGAGTAGTTGAGGCTCACATATTTCTGCAAGCTCAAAATAGTCATCAGTCTTGTTGTCTTATATTTGAACAGTCTTTCTATGAATGAATGTTATATATAAACCAGAATTATAACATCATTTCTGACAAATATATCAGAATAGTTTTAGAACATATTTATCATTATGATGTTCCCTGTACTTAAATTTTATTTTTTAGACCATAATGAAAAAGAAATTACCTAATGCTATTATACAAGAATCTGTAGCCATGGCAATGGGAGCTTTAGTTCACACATATTGCCAGTATCCAGATCAGTGTTTACATGAGGTTAGTAATTTAATAAAATTTAATAGGTACTTGTTTAAAGACTAAAAAATTGTTTTACCTCCTATAAGACCACCACTACATTTATCCATTTACTAATAATTGTTAATATTTCTTGAGAAATGCTGGTATTATATGGTCATAGAGTAAAGAATTTTTAAGGGGGTTCCAATTTACTTGTAAAAATTGCTTTGAAATGAAATTATTTTTTTGCCTGACTATCCCCCAAAAAGGTTCAGTTTTGTTTTCCTGGGTTTTTGATATACATGAATCATTCTAGGACTTTTCAGTGAAGATGGATTTTGTTTGGTTGTAATGGATGTTTAGTTGCTTATCATAAGTTGTTGTCTGTTCATTAGATACATTTAAAAACTATGAAAAATATATTGCAGTGATTTCATAATACCCTTCATTGCCTTTAGAATCTAAAAATTATTGTACTTTATGATAAGAAATCAACATTATGAAGGATTTTATTCCTCATATATTCTATGCACCTTTGATGAATATTTCATTGAAATGGTTGTGGTAGGGTAGAAAAGGGAAAAATTACAAGTGGACATGACATGGTTATTTACTTGTTAGATATAGGCAAAAATATTTTGAAAAATGGTATGTCTTATGTGGTGAGTTGAAAACCTCCTCCTGTCCACCCACATCTACTGGTATATAAATGAAATATCCCTCATAGATTTTTATACAATTTTCGACTTTGTTTTATTCTGTGTCATAAAAGTTTTTGTCAGATTTTCTTTATTGCATTAGGTAGTAAAAGAATACAAGCAGACAGTCAGAAAGATGTTGAAAGAATGTGATGAAGACAGTTGTACACTGCGTTATCTAAGATCTGTAGGAAATGCAGGGTTGGAAGAATTCTTACCAGAATTACTGACCTTAGCTCAGAATGGTAAATCTCCTGCTGTTACCCTTGCTGCAGTACATGCTTTGAGGAGGATGGACAGGGATTTTCTTAAAGACCAGGTACTGGAAGAATAACTTTATCACAAGAAAATTCAATTTAATTTTGAATTTAATATATTAGGTTTGAAACTGGAAATATCATAAAGACTTTTTTGAATTCTCTGTTATTTATAAGAAAAATATGGAATATATACCCAAAAGCTACAATCTACATCTTACATAGCTTTATAACAAATATTACAAAGCCAAATTAACTGCCTGTAAAGTTCTTTTTTATTTACCTTCAGCAGACACACAAGGGCCAAAAATTAAAATCTAGGTTGTTTATGACTTGACAAAAAATCCAAAAAAAATTTTGAAATTAAGTAGAGCATTAACCACAATTATTGGCCGTGCCAAAATGTCAGAAGGATACCTTACCTTCAAAGTCGTTATACAGATAATTTTTATGAAAAATTTTCTCTGTAATTTTAGTTTACTTGAAATATCATCTATTAGGTGTTAGATTTTAAACAAAATATTCATATCTTAATCATTAAAAGACAGAATAAAAAAGGCTTTTTTATCATTTAAACTGCCTGACAAAAAAGGTCTTTTAGTTTATTTACTCTTTGGTTAGTTAAATTCCTTTTTTTATATTTTAAGGCCAAATCCAGATTGTTAAAGATGTACCTACAGTTAACAAGAGAATATGATTCCAGTGTTAGAGTTGCTGCCCTTGAGTTGTTACTCCAGCTGAAACCAACACCAGATGAAATTTACAGTATTATGCAGTCCTGTTTAGATAACAGAAAGGAGTTTGAATTGTCTCTTTACACAATTAAAAGAGTTACAGATATGGCCAATTCAAATGTAGATGTCAGGTTTGTTCAGTTTCATTTGTTACATTTTTGTTGGGCAAAGTTCAGAAAAGTCTGTTAAGGAACACGTTTGAATTCAGCCAAAAGGTCAAATCTTAAGATATAATTCAACGCTTTATTTAAAACTTCAACTGAAAAGTGTAGGAATGTCCCAAGTGTGTTAAAGGTCACCTACTGATAAAACATTACTGAAAAAAGTCATGGGTCAGTGTGCTCATTTTTTATTTCTCTTGATTTCCATAGGTTTTGTCTTATTATTTTCTGTTAATTAAAACCCAAAAAGAAATAACAAGGATTTCATAAAAAACCTCACAAGTGGCATGGTGTTTAATGAAATTATGAAAAGAAAAGTGGGGGTTAGTGGGCAAAAAATAATAATGCTATGAAGTTGATAAAACCAGAGGAGTTTGAAAATCTGACCAAAATGGCTGAACTTGAGCAGCAAACATCCTTAATATAGCTGAAATATAGCCTCGCAGTAATTGATCAAGTGTAAAGAAATATTTTATTGTTCACTTGACATCAAAAGTTTAGATTTGTCCCTCTTACTTTTGTGATGAAAATATACTTTTATATTTCTTATAATGTCAGACTGTTTATTTTGATAATAAAAAGGATTTTATGTTTATTTTGATAATAAAAAGGATTTTATATTTCAGACTATCATGTTTTTGATTTTCCTTGTAATCCAATTTTACAGGGAATCTTATTTAGCAGCACTGGAGAGTTATAATATCAACAACTATAATTATCTTGGCCATAGAGGAAAATCAAGTGCATTCACAGGACTAATGGCAGGTAATTTTATCTTTTTATGCCCCGCCTGCAAGGCAGGCCGGGCATATAGTTCTTCGGTCTGTGGGTCCGTCCCAAAAGGTTTAAGGAAGTTTTTCTAGAAGGAGTTGTGATATCATTATAAAATCTTGTATATGGATAGCT
>JAULBM010286814.1:0-16122 GCA_032357055.1 Geukensia granosissima | reverse complement strand
TTTATAAAATTAGAATGTAAAAAGAAAAGTGTGGGTTAATGGGCAAAATTTTTTAATGCACTTAAATGGATGAAACCGGAGGATTCCGAAAATCTGACAAAAATAAAAAACATGAGCAGCGAACATCCTTAAACAAGCTTTTGTTTTCTGTTTTTTATGTACTGCTGTTTTTTTTAGTTTCGCTCTGTTCGCCATAGTCTTCTCATTCTTTTTTTTGTCTGCTTTTGGTGTCTTCGAATTATTTTATAATGTAGGAACAATTGGAACAAACCCATGAAGCCAAAACTTAAAATCACAAATTTAAAGACCTACAGGAATAGTTTAGTTTTGTATAAAGTCAGCGCATATTCTTTAAAATGAAACTCAAAATTACAAGCAGACCAAGGGATCTCTGTTGTTACCATTGTTTCAAGCACATCTGGATATATGAGATAAAGGTTAACACTTAATCTTACATTGTTCAGCAAAAGAACATGAAGAATTCTGCCTCATATAATTGAAAAGGAAATAAAGCAAGGCGAGAAGCAAAATAATTGCGAACTGGAATGCTTATCGGCTGGTGGAATACTCGTCTATTTTATTGTATGTTGTCAATCAGGAAGTTTTATAGTTTACAATGGACGTGTGCATTTTTGATAGTATTCAGGTAAGATCAGTATTATTTTTTATACACGATTTTTTTTATTTGAGGTGATTTAGAGCTGATCACAAGGAGTGGTATTCCGCCCTTGTTGAAAGTAATGTTGTCAAGGGAATATGATAACCCTACCAAAACATAATATGAAATTTTTCATTTTTAGTCCAAAGAGACAAGATAAAATTAAACAACTAAAAGATAAAAGGAAAACAAAAAGATCAAAGGCTTGAGATCCACGAACTCTTTTACAAAACAGGAGTGGGATCAGGTGCCAATGGAGGTTGAGCATCCCCTGTCCTGTGCGCAGCACCCGTCGTGGAATCCTTTAACTTTAAATCCGGGTTTACGTCAATCCGACAAGAAATTCAACTCATTGTTTAATTACCGGTAACAGGTCCATAACTCTTGAGATTCACTGATACCATATAAAACCAACCAATTCATGATGGCGACCATAAATTTTAAGTAAAGACGATTTCAACCTTGATTGGATAAGCTTCCAAGTTTTCCATAATCCTGCAACATTTATAAAAATATTATTAATTTCAAGTATTGACATGACTTCCGACTTATTTTCACCTTTTAAAATTGATTTTCAAAGCCGAAATCGAAATGCAGCCCTGACCATACTTGTAACCCTTTCAGGATGTTAACAGTTTGTATTTTGCATTTTGTAAGATAAGTTTTCAAATTTGATCTTTCATTAAAAAATCCATATAAAACATTATTTGAGCATCATAATTGGTTGTATTTTCGACGGGAATAGCGCTCCAGACAGATGATGCTCACCCTCCTGGAATACCTGATCCTACTCTTGTCCAAGCTTTTTTTCTTTTTGTTTCTGTTTTATCTTTTAGTGTGTTTCGAGTTGTTTCTTTAGATTATGTCCTTCTGATCTCTCTCAAGGGTATTATACGATGGACTTGTCTTCTGGTTGAAATGAATCATAACTTTAGAAATGTAATTTCTAATAACAATATTATGTAAAAAATGTATGTTACGAATAAATCCAATCTATGTCTATATTGATTTTAAGTCTTCACGAATGCGACATACGAATACTGATGCTCTAAATAGCAACGTTTTCAAATGGGTGTGATATATTTTAAGAACTTTTTAATTGAAATGAAAAAGCAGAGAAAATGAGAGCATGACTATGTGCTTAGTTTCGAGAAATTAAGATTTGAACAATTGGGTGGTGAACGGGTTTTGATCTTTGATTTTGTAAGGGTTAAGGCCATGTCTATTAAAATGCATAATGAAATTAAATAATTTAGTTATAACTTCTCAAGAGGATTGTGTTTAATGATAATGTGAAAAGAAAATTGAGGGTCATTATCAAATAAATTTTAAAATGTTATGAAATTGATAAAATTAGAGAAGTTAAAAAAATGACAAAGACATCCTTAACAGCACATAAAAAAATATTGAACACCATAGTTTAAATGATGACGATTTGAATAGCATGCTACTAACTTTAAAAACCAAGGGGTCCTTTCGATCCCGTTTAAGTTCTAGAAGGCATGTTTTGAAACATTTGTGAACCTCGCTATATCTGATGAGTTAGCATAACAAATCATATCTTGCCTTGCTGGTCTATTCTTGTGCTTACAGATTGTATTTATTATTCATAATTTGTAAAAAGAGAGAAAAAAACAAAATAATCCCGAGACGACTATTCCCCCAATTGCATTTTTTCATAGTTTTCGATATTATTTCTCAGATTTAAAACTAATAAGCTCTACTGCTTTGGTCATTTTGAATGGCCAGTGAGGTCATTGGATATAATTCTTTAAAAGCAACAACTAAGTTTTTATATTTCATTTCCGAAGATTTTAACACACTTCTTTTCCGAATAATCTACCTGTCGCTTAAAAGTAGAAAAGTATAAAACTTTTTATAAACTAGGGTTTTGGAAATTATAAATACTGAGACAAATAGGGGAAAAAGTGTATAGTAGGCTTAGAAAGAGAGAATGAAGTTTTTTTGGAACAGTTCGGAAAGTATTGTGTTATTTTTGTGCTTGAAGTCTTATCTTATAAGGGTTGTTAACTATGGGGATGACACCAATGTTGATATTGGTTTTTCTAATAAAAGATTAGTTATTTAGTTAGACCTTCTTCTACCTCTCCGTGGTGAGCAAGAGCAACATGTAAGAGCCTGGCTAAACACCGAGGTATTACATGTATATAATATTTATAACTGACAAATATTCGGGAATAAAAACTTTTTTGAAAATTAAAGCTTATTTTTCTGCGGAAATAAATATTTATTCGGAAATGAAATGCTCCGTTCCATAAGGTTTTGCAACGGTGTCTAATCGTATCAGTTATGTCGAGGGCTACCAAATGACCATTTCTTAAATAAATTAATTCAAATTTGATCAGAATATTAAAAGTCTGTCAAAGTTCTTTTGACTATGTTATTTTTATTTTGATCGCTTGCTACTAACAGGTTTGGTAAAGAACTATCAAGAAAACATTCCTTCAATAGGTTGTTCCAATCATCCATTGTAAAAACAATCTCCCATTACCTTTTGGACAAAGTGAATCTATAAGGAATTCGAAGATACCAAAGGGACAGGCAGACAGACAAGACCATCAACAAAATGAAACGAAAGGCAAACATAGAGCAGACAACATTACACTGAAAACCCTTCAACAACCAGGGTGCTCCGGTAGGGTAAGCAACTCCTACTCGACTAGTGGCACCCGTCGTGTTACTCAGTAGTCAAAGCCGGTATAAAGTTACAATCGATGTTAGTCACACCGGTATAGGTCATGGCAGTTAGAAGATATCCATTGTCATCTAAGAAATGGATCTTTCGTACCGGTCAACCAAATCACGATGGCGACCGAAAAACTTCCGGAGTGATGACTCTTAATCTTTCCCTGAGAAACTCTTGATAGGAAGAATCCTGCAGTAGCGTAGCAATTGAGATTTGTTCTCTTTTTGTGTTTCGTGATTTTTATAAGTTGCCTTTATATATTTTGCCAATGATGCTGTATATTTTATTTTGTCTTTGTTTTCTTTTCTTATTTCGCCTTTTTAAAATCGTTCTAAATTTTGTCTGGATATTGCAAGAAATGGTGAGTTCATTGTGTTGCCTTTACATATTTTTCTATGGTTATGCATTCTTTTAATATCCAGCTATGATTGTGTTATGGACACTTATTTCTTCATTTGCACATGATATTACATTACTTGAGGTTGCCAAAGGTGATTTTTTTTTTAAATTTCGTAATTTTTGTTTTCTTTTGTGATTTTGTCTTGTTGTTGCTTTATTAAAAATTTTGAACATAGTACTATACTTTGCCCTGATTTTGTCTTACCTTATTTCAAAAAAGATAACCTCAAAATACCACCTATTGTCGCCTTTTTCTTTATTTACCCATACACTCAGTAATGCATAAAATATGTTTTTATCATGTCTTTTGTACAATAGTCGTTTTTATGACATACATTTAAATAAAGAAAAAAAGAAGCGTAGTACGTTATTTTAATTACTAGGTAAATGTATTGTGCATTTCAGTTTGGATAATGTAATGCATACACGATGTTTACTCACAGCTCATTACGCCGTGGACAACACACCTTTCATATTAACCGATTTTTGATGTTTGATCGTTATAAAGTACAATCCAAACAATTAGCTGTACAACATATACAGAACAGCTTGAGCATTTTATCAAAGAATATTTTTCATCAATTTCAGATTAAATGTATATTTTCCATTTGTGAAGATTGATACCCTGATTATGCAAGGTCACTAAAATTTTAGCAGGAAGTAGTATTCTCTTTATTTCATCAGGTTAAGTATAAACAAAAACTTTCTTAAATGAAATTATGAAAATTAAATAACAGGTCACTGACCAAACAATATTATTGCTATAAAAATGACAAAATCAGACTCTAACAGAAGTAGCAAACATCCTCGACATAGGTCTTGTATTAAGAAAACGACGAATTGACGGACAATGATTATTAATTTGTTTTGATCAAAATTAAAACTATATTTGCAATAGACAACGGGACTACTAACCTAATGATTGTTGAGGAAAACCGGTGATATCATATTGTAATAAAGACCTTGGACTTTTTAATGTGACAGAAGATATTTGTCACAGTTAACCAGGGAAACCCTCCTTTTTGATGTTTTTTCAACTGATTCATTTTCACCCTAAATTAATTTCTACGGGTTAGTCGTATGAGGATTGTGGAGTTGTGGCTGCTTTTCGTGCTCAATGTTGCATTTGAAATTTTCATCTCGACTTTGTCTTACCTTTAGTTTTGCCTCCACTTATCATTTCAATCTTCTTGTTGTCTTTAGTGACTTCGCCTGTTACTATCGTTTTTTTTTCTTTGCAAGTGGTGTGTCATTTCTTTATGTTGCCCACGGTATTGTTTTTTTTAAATTTTGCGCATGGTGTTGTTTCATTTTTTCCAATGGAATTATATAGTGTTGTATTAATTTATTATGTCTGTTATAGTTATATTTTACCTGTGGTGTCTTATTCATTTATTTTTCTCTTTTTTGTGTTTCGTGATTTTTATAAGTTGCCTTTATATATTTTGCCAATGGTGCTGTATATTTTTATTTTGTCTTTGTTTTCTTTTCTTTTTATGCCTTTTTAAAATCGTTCTAAATTTTGTCCGGATATTGCAAGAAATGGTGAGTTCATTGTGTTGCCTTTACATATTTTTCTATGGTTATGCATTCTTTTAATATCCAGCTATGATTGTGTTATAGACACTTATTTCTTTATTTGCACATGATATTACATTACTTGAGGTTGCCAAAGGTGTTTTATTTAAATTTTGTAATTTTTGTTTTCTTTTGTGATTTCCTCTTGTTGTTGCTTTTTTTTAAACTTTGCACACAGTTCTATACTTTGCCCTGATTTTATCTTTCCTTATTTCAAAAAGATAACCTCAAAATACCACCTCTTGCCGCCTTTTTCTTTTTATTACCCATGTTATTTAATAACAAGAATTCGAAGATATAAAAGGGGCTGACGGAAATCGTTATGTCAGAAGACAAATAACACTAAAGTCAACAGCATGAACGTAAAGACAAATATCAGTACCCATAGAACATTAAAGAAAACTAAAGCGTGAATGAAGGCGAGGGCGAGTTTAGGTGCTCCGGAATAGATTCGAAGAAGCCATAACGCGAATGAGGACAGACAGCACCAAAATAAAACATAACAAGACTAGGGAAAAAACAAATAAAGAAGGATAAAATTCATGAACTCGAAAATTGTTTGGTTGATATCATGACCTGATTGACAGATACATCTCACAAATGACAAAGGATTTATCTACTGTCGTTACTACTCACTAATACGAAAATATCTAAGTTTTCAGCGAGAAATAAAGATTAACTACCTCGTGATTACCTTCTAAAATCAAAACCTGTCCATGAAAGTGCGAAAATATATCTTTAATTTAAACCGATTTTCGAGCTTAATTTAATTATTTGTGCTTTTCGGCTTTTGTAGTTATTTTACATCAAAAGAAAGAATTATTCCACGGTTAACGATTCGTGTTTTACTTACTATTATCTGCCCCTGAATTTCTCTACGGGAAATTAACGTTGAGGGTTGGCCATCTTTGTTTTTGGCAGGAACACTGAAGTTTAAATTCGATAAAGTAATTTGAAAAAATACGTACATTTTAACTTGTCTAACAAGAAATTTATCAAACAATGTTTTACAAAAATTTGCTGCATTTGCTTAAATATGGAAAGGTCTCGAAAAGTAACGCATTTAGTAGTTGTCCTTGCCGTCGGATATGGCTTCCCATTTCGATTTGTTTAAATTTGAGTGCTTCTTTTGCTATATTTGAATCTTTTACTTCCTATTTTTCGGTTCTTATGCTCCTGATGAGAGGTTACTCATTGAAATGTACATATAGCATACCTAAATTTTCCATATTCAATTAACATTGTTAATTTTGTATTTTAAATTCGAACCTTCTCTTGCGATAAATATTAGATGGTTGAATGGTGCTTAACGTTCAAATGGCAAATATTTCCTGCATATTCAGGACGAGAACATATTGATGATGAGTGATGATGAATGAAGCCTGCTTTGTACTAGAGCGACACGCTGAGCCGGATTTTTAACGTGCTAGCTCATGAGAGCAACAGTCCACAGGAAGACGCACCACTTTACCTAGACAGATTATGGCACATTTTTCCGACTCTAGGCCGAGCAGTCTTTGCTCTCACTTCTAAATGCTGCGTGCTTAGCGGAGAAGCAGCAAATACCAATTTTAATGTCTTTGGTTTTATCTGGCCGGGGATCAATTTTTCGCACTCGAGGCAAGCACGCTAACCATTACACCACCGAGGAGGTCCGATAAATATTAGAAGAATTACTTTTAAAATTCCATTAAGTGAGGCGCCTAAAAGCATTTTTCGGATTATTTAGTCAAAGTTAAATTAATTATTACACAGCGTTGACGTGTATACTCCCAGTCTCGCATTAGCTCGCGCAAAGGGCCACTCCGGCAAACAAATGGTTAATTTTATAATGAAAAATCGTTATCACAGAAGAAAGAATTATAAAGCCGACCCAGCTTAAAATACATCGTGATTGCAAAAAAAAGTATTATTCCAAGGTAATTGCACTTTCTTCTACAAAATAAACACTTTTGTTATAAGAATACGGTAGACCTCTTACCCTTTTACAACAGCTCTGACAGAGTATAGATAAATTCATAATTGCGTTATGAAACTTAAGATATATAAATAATATTCGACTTTTTTCACTGATGACGTTTTTCAAAAGGCATACACGATATGTAGAGGGTTCGCCTGGGGCTCACCTTCTTACATAAAGACGATATTCCTCCAACAAAGTCGAATAATATACAATGTAGGAAAATAAAGAGCAGAGCAAATATCGAAAATTAATATTTTTGAATTTGTTCTTGCATTATTCGAAAGGGAGCAAAAATAATCTATCGTTTTCTTAGATAATTTATATTTTCATGAAAAAAAACCAACATCCCAATTAAATTAAAAACGGTTGCCTATATGAAAGCGATATGTCAACATTCATTAATATCTTCCATGTATGTGTAACATTTTCACGTAATATCATATTGTATAACATGAGACAACCAATCTCGTTAAAAGATATCACATGTAAGAAGGAATCTGTACAGTCTACCAAATGTCGTAATACAGGTTTGTAACGGCAATTTATGAATCGTATATCGAGGACAAAGATCGTAACATTAATTTACTTTTTGATATCAGATTGCCTCAATACGGAATAAAAAAATGCAACACGATAATTTGATAATGACAGTGATTCTGCTGAGGCTACCATAAGATTTTATCTTTAGCTGTATATCAATAAACAATGTCTGTTATGTTCGAGGTAAGGAGAAAACATAAAATCATCAATTGAGGAAAAATAAGCGTATATATACATAAAGCATTGCCCGATTCCTCAATATTTTAATCAGCATACTTATGAAATTTATCATACAATGTTTTACAGAAATTTGCTGCATTTGCTAAAATTCTAAAATATTGAAAATACGGAAAGGCGTTGAAAAGTAATGCACTTATTAGTGGTCCCTGCCGTCGGATTTGGCTTCCCATTTCGATTTGTTTGGATTTGAGTGCTTCATTTGCTATATTTGAATCTTTGACTTCCTATGTTTCAGTTCTAATGCTACTAATGAGAGATTACTCAATGTACATATAGCATACCTTAATTTTCCATATTTATTCAACATTGGTAATTGTGTATTTTATCTATAGTACACCAAACGAACTTTGCCACGACTTAAGTCAAAATATATCAAAAGTTCAGTTATGAAGTATGTCATATGTTATATATCGTTGGAATTTTGTTTTTTTTTTTTTTTTTTTGCCGCAACACAATCTGCAGTTAAAATTTCACTTTTCCTCAGCACAAAAAATTTTTCATTACCCCTTAATGTTAAATTGTTGGTACTGAAAAAAGATATGTCTCCAAATGACATTTTTTGTAGATAAATTGCGAGCTTCAGTGTTACAGCTAGCTTGTAATTCAACTATATTCTTAAAATTTAATTTTTTATCTGTCGTTCAATACCAAGAAAATGTTTTTATCATGTCTTGTTAACTGAGAACAATGGTTGATTGGACCCATAAAATGAAGCAAATTTTACAAAGTCGGTTTTTTTTTGTAAGATTACATCCTATGGGGAAATTTTTTATTTCAGTTATCTACAGCTTAGAATAGAATTCCAACTGTATATAATATGATATATTTCGTTGTGAAACTTTTACTTGTGATTGGTGTGGCATATTTCGTTTGGTGTACTGTAGTTGTTGTATTGTGTTTTTATATTTTATTTATAATTTATTCTTCATTCACCCTTCTGGAGCAACTGCTCCTACTCCTTTTAAAAACGAGTTTGTATAGTCACGATTCCATTCTTTTCTTTTCTTTTTTCCTGTTATGTTGTTCTTATAGAACTGTGAATATCGATTTCTCACATATTTATCAAAACTTGTAGCAACAAGACAGATATTTAAATGTACAATTTAAACATTTGAGTGTTTACAGAAACGGTCTGAAAGTTTTCTTCAAAGTGGAACAATAATTAGAGCAAAATATTGCAAACAGAGTGTTGAAGAGTATTAACAAGTTCATTCAACACATTTAGTCAATTGTTATAGGCTTTATATTATCAAAAAATGATACATTCTATACGTTTACCCTTGTTTGATAAACTGCTTAATTGTTATGGTTGTTCCAGTTTTTGTTACAATCATGTTTGCTAATTTTGCGTTTTTAATAAATTAACCTTAAAACGAAATTTCTTATCTAACATGATGGCAATCTGTGATGAAAGGAATTCGAAGATACTAAATGGGCAGACAGAAATTGTCAGAAGACAGACAAAACCATGGCCAACAAACGAAAGACAAACATAGAACACTCAATTTATTTAAAAAAGGAAAAATATCTGAAAGTTAAGAATTCGATAAGATAAAGTTTGTGATATGCGTTTTAAAATAAATTAAAAAAACTGATTTATTTTTGTGTATAAAATTTATGACCAATTAACACAACCAAAGACTTACAATATTTACAATAAAGAACAAAGTACTAAAATATATAAATGTTTGTATTCTTAAATAAAAAAGTATTTTAATGAAGTAACCCACGCGATCTTTGTGTCAAATGTTTAATTCTTTAATGTGTGCGATATGATGACCGAAGGCCGAGGCCAATATTGCTTTTCTTTTATCATTAAATATCACATTGCAGGAAATTGTTTTAATTTAGACAACTATCCTCATATTAGACTTCCTAATACTTTTATATAGGGTTAGCAAATTATGCGTGGTACGTATTTCGGAAAAAAATCTATGTTTATCTAGGGCTGTCTGAAAACTTGTAAAAGTATGTATGCTGTAAACATTTTTTGGTGGTGTCTACTGTTAGGCTTTATATATAATTACCTATAATAAGGACAAATTCATTAATTTTCTTGCTCAGTTTTCTTATGGCCGAAACCAATCATATACAATACACGAAATTTAAATGTTTACAATAAACAACCTTTATTTTATGCCGGTATACCGAAAGAAATTGTTGAAGTATACCAATACACGTATTTCATGAATATTTAACTTCAACATTTCGCATGCTTTATGAACATTTAGACGTCTTCAAATAGTTAAACCCGAGAGCAGATAAAAGAAATGTTTTGATTGGATTATGCTCAAGTGCAATATGATTTTGTTTGATTGATTGGAATTTAACGCCACTTTCAACAATATTTCATTCATTTCGCGGTTGTCAGTTTAACTTTGGAGGAAGCCAGAGCACAAGAAGCGACCCACCGACCTTGGACAGGTAACTGACAGACCTTATAACGTGTGATACAAGTAAAACTTAACCCGTTTTTGTATGGTACAAAGAACTCGCGCCGTACAGGTGATAGACTACAGTGTTCTGTACAGGTAAGTTTTAATTAACTACCAAGACCAATCGGCTACCCAGGCCCCAAATTCAATTAATCACAAAACTCTACAGAACAACAAAGAGCAATATGATGAAAAACTGATAAGCACGTGCCTTTGTTTTGGTTAATGGAATTACACGCTAAAGGTAAACTACTATAAAAAATGTTAAAACTCTTATAATCATTAACTGTTCTTAATTCAAAAAACGGTTTAAATAGTCAACACATTGTTCTTGCCAAAAATAAACGTCATTGTAATATGAAATATTGTTTTCTGCTCATATTTATCTTTTGAACACTGATCTAATTGCTGTTTTGATGGAGCCATTGCAATGTGACACTTAGAGTTTTCAGAGGGTGTGCGCTACTTAAAAAATTGCCTGTTGTGATCTGGCTTACTAAAAAACTTCATTGAGAAGAAGGTTCGATTTAATTACAAAGCTTTCAACACAATTATTAAAATAAGTTATCGGTCAAATAGTTTTGTTCGGAACAGCATTACAAATAAAATACAAAATATCATATGTTTTCAAGCCGTAACAAACCATCAATATCATCATAACATAGTCGCTGTCTCATGGAAAATCATGCACGATATCCTATTTTTTATTAGTTACTATATCTTCACAATAAATTGCTCCGCTCTTGAAATTTTTACCAGTTCAATTAAAAAACTATATATTAATTATTTGAATTTATTACTAGTTAAACATCTTGATACAATTATAACATGACATTGTCATAAAAAAAACCTGTAATGAAGTGTAATTTTTTCGTCACAGTAGTCATAATGACCACTCGGAGTTCTCAAAAGCTCATCTGACTTATAAACAAATGCAAAGTGGTTTCAATATAAGTGTAACAATGTTCAATAAATATTGTGAGTCCATTGTAGAATTCCCATGTGAGAGATCGAAAGTGCATAGTTCAAAGAGAAAAGACAGGACAAATTTGAAACAAACTAAAAAATAAAATGAAAACAAAAGGAACTGAGGCTTAGAATTAATTAAGCCCTTTAGAAAACAGGATTGGCATCATGTGCTCATAAAGGATAAGCATCTCCTTTCTTGTGCGCAACACCCGTCGTGTAATCTTTAAACTCTAATTCGTGTTAACGTCATTTTGAGAAGAGGTAATCTTATAGTTGTATTACCGGTAACAAGTCTGCAGGAGTTGCTTAACCTTCCGGCTGGTTTTGTAGGGTTCGTGTTACTCCAGCTTTAGCTTTCAGTGTAGTGTTGTGAGTCCTTTGTTTGTCTTTTGTTTCATTTTGTTGGCCATGGTCTTGTCTGTCTTCCGACTTAACGATTTCTGTCTGCCCCTTTGGTATCTTCTTCGAATTTCCTTTAACTATAGTTGAGATACACTGATGTCATATGGACCGACCAATTCAAGATTGCGAACATAGAAATTTAGGAGGGACGATGTCAACCCTGATTGGGTGTATCCTTGTTATTAGTTCCCACTTCAGAAAATCCTGATACTTGGAACAGACACGAGAGTATCGAATTATCTGCGAAACATAAAATCCGTAGGTAGGGAAGCAGGAATATTGCCAAAATATGGGAAGTTCACAATAGGAGAGATTAAGTAGTCCTGTTTGTCGTAAATCTTAGAAACAAGTTTACCATCTCGGTGGATTTGAATTTCAAAACGTTGTTTTTTTTACATTTTAATGATAATCTTTTGATAGCAAAATATTTTTGTCGCATGAATGAATTAATTCAAAGTTAAATTTTACATAATTTACTATTTAAGAATACATTCTTTAATTCATATATATGTTTGAGTTATTCTTAGCATATGCGATATGTTAATTATATGTAGATAGACTTACGTTAAAATCAACGATAAAATCATAATTATAATTTTTCTTTCTTTCTTATCAATAAAATCGTTTACGGTTTGTTTTTCTTCTTGTAATTATTATTATGATTATTATTATTATCATTATTATTAAACAATTTGCAATCAAGTAGATAAGTAACATTCAGTTTGCTATCAGACCAAATGTAACATCATAACATTTTAAAATGCCTAATAACCTTGCAGATTTAAAACGTCAATCTTGTATACTTCTTCTGTTTTAATTCATTGTCAAAGTTAACCTGCTGTTACATTCCTGGAGTAAGACATTTTGGGGCGCATTAGTGAATATAAGGAAAGGATAGTAATACAAATACAAACCAAGTTGGTTAATAAATCGTCTTGTCTGAATTTGTTGAGCTTTTGTTGTAACCTGTTGTAAAATTATCATGGAGAGGAATATCAAATCCAAGCTCGTAAAATGGTCTAGCACTGTGCAAATAAATAAGCCAACGAAAATGAAAGTTGCGCAAGGCGTATTTTTTGGCTGTATTTTTTTTTTAATTTTTTTTATATAGCATATACACGTAATATCCAAATTTAATTTTTAAAAACTCACACAATTGGCCTAGGAAAATTATCCAAAAGTCGAAAAAATTAACATAAAAATGAAGGTGACGCTTTTAAGTGGAGTCTATGGTTCTGGGTTTACTCCCCACTACAAACAAATAACCTACATGATTGGTAGACTGTTTGCTTTGTAAAATTAACATGTTTAGGATATGCACATAAATATTGATTTGTCTACTTTTGAAAAAGGTCAACGAACACTAACTTGATGCATACACAGTTGAAATACTAGTGTTGTAGTGTAATACTGGTTAACCATTGGGCGGGTGTAAATAGTTGTTGTTAAAACCTACATACTGTTTGCTTTTTTAACTTTAATATCATTATAATAGGAATATGATTCTGTTTTCAGCTCTAGGAAAGCTTGCAAAATTTCTATAAACCGGAATAATCTGTGTCTAACTCTTTAAAATAATGTGTTACCCATAGCGTGTGTGGATCTTGATTAAATAGAATGTAATCTATCGAAATTCCTGCTTTGCACTTATATATAAAAATAATAGATCGTCCATGAGATAGCCATCTACAGGTCCAGTAACGAGCTTCTCTAATGAGCCGAAGTACATAGCACAACGGAAGCTGTAAAACGCCACCAAAATATAAAACCGTGAAACTTTTCATATAACACAACCTAATCTATAGAAATGAGCAATAAATCAATATTTAAATAAACAACGACAACCACTTTGTCAGGCACATTTAGTATAAGACCGACTTAAAACAGTTTGTGAGCGCTCAACCTCCCCCTAACCTGGGGCAGTTTAGTAACAAAAAAGCAATAAAAACACAAGATTAAAATCAGTTGAAACGGATTTAACAATTGAGATCGATACTGAAAACCAACAACAAATACAGTGAACAGTAAAACATGATACAACACAAGTATAGACCTCGAAAGAAAACTCGTATTTGCCGTCTGCTAGTTCAAATTTTAAAAGCAACCGATTAGGAAACCATGTTATTTCTATTTACGGTATCTATGAAAACACGTCCAATCTATTTAGTATTAAAGAAAAATGGAATTGTGGAAATGGAAATTAAAAATTATATATAGAAAGGAAATAGATAATGTTATAACAAATAAAAACTGCTTAGTGATTTAGATTATACTTACGATCTTTATTTACCACGTTTACGTAAAAGCAGGATGTGATGCACCGTATTTTACCAGATGATTGCAAGTACATCCAAATTTTGACACCAAGTATAAATATTAATAAAAGAATTAAGTAACTGTTTTGATTTTGACTTTGGAGGCCTTAAGCTTATCTGTGGAAGTAATGTATCTGTCTACTTTCTCACTCTCTGTAGAGTTCACGGCTTGGAAGGTAGAAAAAATTTAATTTCCAACTAATGATTTTGGTGAGAGGTTACTCCTTGAAACGCGTGTACAGCATAACGAATTTCAAATTATCTAATTACACAATGGAAAACATGTATTTCCAACAAAAGTACAAATTATGATTCTTATTTTTTATCGTTAAAATGTCTAAATAAACCACATTGATCTTCTGTATAAAAGTAAAAGTACTCGTGTACGAATGGCTTATTTACCATCAATATGAAATTGATGCATAAATTTATGTTTCAGGACTTAACTATTGTTTTATTACCTTATACATAGGAAAATTACAAAATCTTACAAAATGAAATGTGACAGTTTCCGAAATGAGGTTTGTTCCTGGAATCTATAGCGTTGTTTCTTTCGTAACTTTGTTAACCCCAGTTTTTTTAAACAACTCTTCTTTCCGGCAGCACGGAAACTCATTAAACAAATCATACTTATTGTGGCATATATCAAATGTTTTCTGTAAAAATCGAAAATGTATTTTGACAACCCCAAAGCAAAATAGTCTTTCGTTTCCTTTCAGGATACATCTACGATGACGATACTCGGTATTTAATTTGAAAGTATCTCGCAGACGACCAATTAATTCTCACAATATACTGCCTAATCACACCAACCTTAACGGAATTAACTTTCTTGATTATGGCGCACCTTCTCAGATTCCAGTCGTAAATGAGACGGCAGCCATCTTGTTAGCGGTTAAATGATTGCATTAACTCAACAAATTACATTACACGATTCACAAGCAAATACTAGATTATGGCACGAAGTTTTTGCATAAGTTTCAACCGAATAATGTACTAATATTTCTATTTATCAAGTCAATACGGATTGGTAATCAGGTCGTCGACCAATTCAAAGGCCATACAAAGGTTAATAACACCCAAAATATTGTTACGTATAGTCCAGGAAGCCTGACGATTATAAAGAAGGTATATTATCTCAGTTACTCACCACTCATTTGGTATGACCAGCTCAACCATAGGTCAGGCATTATTACAATTAATAGGATGTTTCTAAGGAGGAAGCGAATGAAAACCGAAAGGTAAGACTAAGGGGAAAGTCGACATCTACCGACGTTACCAAATATTGTCGAACATTGTGCGTCACGTGACTTACTAGAACGCTCACAAAATTTTGACTTTAAAGTAGAAACCAGACGTTAATAGGGTCGATATTACGTAACAAGACAACTCGACATTCACTGATACAAAAGGTGTTTTTGTAATTAATTCTGACATAAGATATTGTATAGCTTTTTTATGTCAACTATAACAACATTCTACAATCTAACTATTGGTAACAATTCAGAAAAATAAATTGATAAGTTGTGCTACATGTAATTGTTAGGACTAAAAAGTATCTATTAGATCTTAACCTTAATTGAAATTTATATAAATATTTAGGCATCAACCTTTAATATAATTATGAAACATTTACTATTCGTTTTGTCTCGGTTACCAAAAAACAATTCCAGAATTCAGTAGATCAATATATTATAAAGCTACTGCTTAAAATGACTTGTATTATTAATTGTTTGTCATTTACAGCCATCTGATTGAAGGGCCCATCTCATTTAGAGACCCACTGGTTAAAATGGCCACGATTTCTTGGTTTTTATTTTTGTCATACTTAGATGGATTTAACTTTGTATTTTTATGCGTTTTTTTTTTTTTTTTTTTTTTTTTTTTTTTTTTTTTTTTTTTTTTTTTTTTTTTTT
>JAULBM010286803.1:0-16122 GCA_032357055.1 Geukensia granosissima | reverse complement strand
AAGGATAATCACCCATGTACTTCGAGCAACACCCGTCTTAGAATCCTTGAACTCTAATCAAGATTAACGTCAATCCGAGATGAGGTCATTTCGTTGTCGAATTACCGCTAACAGACCCACAACTAGTATCACACACTGACATCATATGGATATACCATTTCATGATGGCGACCATAAAATCGCCAAAGGAGGGACAACTTCAACCTTGGATGTATTCGTGTTGTAGTAATTTACGCGACAACAGCAATGCTATTTAGAAAATCATGATGCTTGGAACAGGCAGAAGAGTATCGAATAATCCTCTTTTAAGAAAATCATGATACTTGGAACAGACACAAGAGTATAGCAAAAAACTCTATTTAGAAAATTCTGATACTTAGAACAGGCACAAGATTCTCGAATAATGCTCTCTTCAGAAAATCCTAATACTTGGAATAGGCACGAGAGGATCGAATAATGCTCTCTTCAGAAAATCCTATTACTCGGAACAAGCACAAGGGTAAATAGACAAAACAAACTTAAGTAAAACATCTCCATTTTGTCTGTTAATGATTTTTTTATTTTGAAAAAATGCACTTCAAGAACTTTTTGATTAATTTATTCAGAATTAAAGGGATAAGATGAAAATTACATTATAGTTTCGTTCGTCGTGGTTTTTTAATGAATAATTACATTAACAAAATGCCTTAATGCAAATGTTTTTATTGTTGTTTTGTCGCACCACTGTCCGAGGTTAGGGGAGGGTTGAGCGCTCAACAACCGGTTTAACCTCGCCACATACTAATGTGCCTGTCCCAAGCCAGGAACCTGTAGTACAGTGGTTGTCGTTGTTTAATAAGTCATTTATTGATATATATTGAACATTTTTGCAATATATTAGGTCGATTGTCGTGTTTTATGTATAGTTTCACATTTTGTATTTCGGGGTCTTTTACAGCCTCCATTATGGTATGGACTCTGGTTCATTGTTGAAGGCCGTAATGGGACCTGTTAAAGTTTATATTCTACTGTCATTTGATGGGTGGCTGTCTCATAGACAATCATGCAACATCTGCTATTTTATCTTAAACACAATACATACAGTGTCATTATTTAAAAAAAACGTAATGAGTAGACACAGCAATGTGCAATTGTTAAAATATTGATCATCTTACTAATTAGAATTTCAAATAATATGCATGCAGTAATAAAAAAATCACTATTCCTATATATGATAAAAATCAATTTGCATTTAATCATTCAAAACATTTATGAAAGGAGTAAAGCAAGTGATAATTATGAAATTCAAAAGCATAAGGATTGAAATTTAAAACATTATAGATCATATTGAACTCAGTGTTAAATTAATCAATGTTATTTTAGAACATAAAAATATTTTTAATAAATTTGAATTGAATTTTTTTTATATCATTCAAGTTGCTGGCTTTGCGTTGGAAAAAGTTCTATCTCATAAATTGTAATTGGACGAAAACTAGCGTATATATGAGATTACTTAAATGAATGTATCTTATCCGGTCGTGTCTGAATGGATATGCTTATATTATCTAATTTCAAGTCTACAGTAAAATAATTATGCTCATAGCAAGCAAACCACAATACGAACTGAAAAAGCAGAAGTCTGATTTCCACAGACCCCTTTATTAAATTTTATTAAACGGAATGGTGATCATCCATTATCTTTAGCTCTTCACGACACACTAGGCTGGATTCCTTTTCCTCTAAACCAGGTTTCGGCAATTGGAAAAATTGCAAACTTTGATTTCTCTATTTGGATAACTGGTCTCTAAGAAGCAATGATAATCATTACAATCAACCAATTTATTTTGTTGTCTGTATTTTTGTTACAGCAAATTTTGTTAATGATAAGAATTCGCAAAACGATATAATGTTCAATCGCACACGTAAAAAACTCCCATTTCTTGATTTCCTCCCAATGTAAAACCACCCAACATTATTACACATAGGTTTGTCCCTTCATAGAACATGCGTTTGCCATCTTTACGAAATTAAATTAACAAATCACGTCGGGCAATATTGCTACTTGTTTATAATTGCCCCAATGCAAGAACGTCCTACAAGAGATTTTTACATTCTAAACGTTATTGGCATACAAAAGCCGTTTTAATAATGAACAATTATATATACAATATAAGGTCAATATCTGAAAGATATCAACTTTTTTGTATGAGGCTAAGAAACTGGGGAAGGGCGAGGTTTAACGAGCTCTTCAACAGTTTAGTGCCGAATACAAAAATGTTGATATTTTTCAGACATTGTTCTGAAGAAGTTTAGAAGTTTTACAAGTAACCACAGACAAACGGAAACGGCGTGTACGTGAACAGTGATTTCCGGTTTTATTACAAAACCACTCATTGTGAAATTGTGTTAAATGTTGCTTTTATAGATATTTCTAATAATATATATCATAAGCTACGGCTAAAACTTCAACTACAGCATGTATAGTACGTTTCACCCAACTAAGTCTCTCGTGTTTTGGCGATTATTTCTTTAATCTATAACACAATCTGAAAAGGAAATTAAGAATGAGATTTAACTATCTTACCGACAATGGAATTTGGTGTTTGAAGATTAACAGGTGTCGTTTATTGGCCTGTGCTCATGTGAAAGTTGCTGATTTTTGTGAAAATTAAAGTTCGACGACGTCAAAGTTCTTGCATTTCTGGCAGCGAAAAGCTTGAACTTAATTTTGACATTACGCATATGTCAATATATAATATATATCAGAATGTTTTCCTTTTTTAAAATTCCCAAATTATGCGAGCAAACATTTTTATAATGGAAAACAACAAATTTCACTATTTTCCATGTGTGTGTATAATTATGTATAAAAATCGAATTTTACAAAAATAATATTTCCGGAATTTTTGCGTTTAATAAGAATAATGAAGATTTCTCTACGGATTTTTAAAAGTTAATCAAAAATAATGAAAAGTGAGAGTCTCAGCTCAGTGAAACATACTTTAGAATACATAAATGCTCTGCCCTGACCTTGTAATTGTGGTTTTATGTGTTTATATGTGTTTCACTTATTTAGTTCATAACTTGTATTTGATTGTAACGCACAAAGCTCTTAACGCAACCCGTTTTTGCATGGTACAAAGTCGGGTACCAACTCCAGCTGTATAGGTGATATGCTACAGCGATCTGTACAGATTTAACCATTCGGCCACCCAGGACCCGATCCAATATAATAAAAATTTTTATCTACTGTATTGCTATTGCTAGTTATATCATATTTTCTACACTTAAGTTAGAGTTTAGCCTTGAGAGGCTTGTGATACATGTATATGTATCGCTGCTGCAAAAGTTTAGCAAGATGATGTAGATTTATATTAATGAAGTCAAAATCTTTAGTGTAAATACGGTCAAACTAAACTAGATGTGATATTAAAAAAAAACCAAACGAAGAGACCAAATGCACGTTCTGATCAAGAATCGAAAAGTTAACAATATATATGAAAACAAAAATCCTCCCTTTCATCATAAATTTAGTGCATAATTAATCCATTTAATCTTAAAAAGGAGTACGGTCATAAAGATATTAGATTTATTCAAGTTAAGTTCTTAGTTGTAAGTTTGTGAATGTTTGCTACTTGTCAAGAAATTTTGAATAAAATTTCCTTGAATTGATAAGATTCACCAAATTGAGTAAAAATTTCAGCAAATTTTTTTTGTATCCAAAATTAAGACATCTGGGATTTTTTTTTATTTCAGATTTTTCACAATTTAAGTCTTTACAACAAATTGATGAAAACGACAAACAACGTATCCCTGTCAGGGGATTTTAATGTGAACGATCAATGCAAGCTGTCGGGAAAATCGCTATATTGGACACATGCTCCTAAAAATCGTATGAGCTGGGGTAAAATTTGCATTGAGAGGAGCGAAGTTTGTGCACATATTTATGCCAATTTTTTTGGCGATAGGCCTTCTTGTCAAATCGAACATTAATATTATCGAGAAGGCATTTATTCGCTATTATCATATCTGATGATGTCCAGCAATGGTGTTTATTACAAGATTTATCGTTAAAAAGAGAATTAGCATATATGAGAACAACCGGGCTTTTTAAATGACCAATTGATTAGATATGAAAACTGTCCCTTATAAGGTTATGTGTGAAAGTGGTATAAGAGTAGCAAAATCATAATTGACTTTTTATAGATAACCATCGTGTAATTCTTTTACTCTATTCCGGGTTTGCGTCAATCCGATAAGAGGTAAACTTATTTTTGAATTACCGATAACAAGTCTACTGATACGTGTTAAACATTCTTTTGGTGATTTTTAAAAATCGGTATTTTGTGCTCAATATTATCGGAATTTTCCGTGTAATTTTGTCAATATTTCATAATAGGGGAATTTAATCACATTTTTATTTCGTTAATAGTTGCATTAAATAGGTTTAAAATGAAGAAGAAATTAAAAAAGTATCATATAATGCCAAGAACACAATTCCACTCTACCATAGCATCGGTTTCGTAAGAGTCATTTCAAGTAAATGAAGCAAAATAGCTATAATGGGGACAGTCACGATTTTATTTTTTTTATGTAAAATGAGACCGTAAATCTATTCAGAAACATACTTTTTTTCAAAAGACAAGTGCACTGCTTTCTTTTTTCTGAAAAATCACAGAAGTTGAAATATTTTCCCATTACGGCTATATTAAAATACTTTTTCATACAAGAGGTAACTGAAAAATTATGGAAATTACAAATTATGGAAGCATCTCGAGAATATGGTACGACCGAATACATGTTGTTTCAAAATTAGAAAAAACAGCAGGAGTAAAAATAGGAAAGTGCAATTGCTAAAATGTTGATCGAAACAATTTCAATTTATAAATGTTTAGTGATTGTTAAACAATCACTTGACTGATTTCGTTTTGCAACTGTTCAAGAAAAATAACATTCAATTCAAAAACAGATAAATGTCATTTCAGTGCAGCAACGTGTAGAATATAATAATATTTTTACTAAATAGGTTAATGTGTTTTGTTGTTAAGTTGTTTACAATTTCAGCTGTGTTAGTAAGTATATGCAATTATAAGTCCACAGACTCGATCTTTCAAATGCCTTTTCATCCGTTTGCTAAGCTCTTTCTACCAACGCATAAAGTTCTGTGAACAAAATTTTTAACGCGGACCTAATAATACTCAAGAAAAGGGAAATATATAATTTATTTCCTCTGTATTAAATGAATTAATGTTACAAAGAAAGTTAAATTAAACTGATCATCAGTCATCAACTTTGATTGCAAAATTTCTTAAGGGTCGGATTTCCAATTCCAACGCACTTGTCATTGGAAGAATAATGTATCAATTCTCACATAGTGTAAAAAAGTGATACTGATAATGTTTCTAAAGATTTGATAAAAAATAAATAAAAATTATATATTCAATTTTATTTTAAATTGTCAGTGTGATTGATTGAAGCTTTGAATCCAGTGTAGAATACCCATGCGAGAGATCAAAAGTGCATAGTCCAAAGAGACAAGACAAATTTGATACTTAAAAAAACGTAAACAAAAAGAACAAAAGCTTTGAATCCACGAACCCCTCCAAAACAGGAATGGAATCAGGTGCTCAAGAAGGGTAAGTGTTCCCTGCATTGCGCGCAACACCTGTCGTGGAATCCTAAAAATTGAATTGTGATATTCAGAACTTTTCCATTTTCCGTGATTTCCTTAATGTCAAAATTGGTGTCAAATCAGGATGTCAAAATCAGGAGGGTCAATTTGTGTCAAATCCGGAAGGAATCCATGAATTCCTATATAAACAGGAATGGAATCAGGTGCCATGAAGGGTAAGCATTCCCTAACATGCGCGCAAATCCTAAAAAATTAATTGTGATATTCAGAAGATTTCCATTTTCTAGAAAAAAAATACAGTTTTCCTGCTGTTGAATAAGAATCGGTTATTTTGTTATGGTTTATGGACAAAAATAATTATTTCCAATCGATGTTGTTATTTTGTAGGCCAAATAATAAATATTTCTTGGTTTTTGTAAAGAAAAAAGCTGTAAAAGAGGAAAAAAAATTAAAAAATTCAATGGTGTATATATATATCAAGAACAATATTTCTCCTCACAATTTACAAAAATAACTAAGCGGGAATGCCCAAAGTGTTTATTAATTATGCAACAGTGCGCTCAAACCGACCAATAAGTTATTCAGTAACAGGAAACTCGAAAAAACTACTAAATAATGTACAACTCTGACTCTACGAAATGACTTAAGTAATAACTCGGGCCTTGAATGCTTACCAGTTACTTTCCACATCGAATTGCTAGTACATTTCTATTCGCGGGATCAAGTAAATATAAACAGCCATTTTGGCAAGGAACAATCCGTCATCATTTTTGAAACGGACATATATTATGTGGACCAAAAAGTTTTTCGTGTTGATCGTGCTGCTGATTAGACGCAAAATACTTAAGACACGTGTCTTATGCACTAAAATTCACTACGCTTTTACAACATTGGTGAACCTGTATTTTTTACATTAGTTGCAGATGTAACACACACTATGTTGAGTTTGGGTCAGTAATCCAGATATGCCTTGAAAAAATTATTAAGCACTCACTTTAAGAAACGGAATAGCTGTGATACAAATGCGAACTATGTAATTTGAAATATGGAACCGCTTTCAATGGGGGTTTGTTTCAAATATCTAATAATGGTGCAACAAAACCTAGTGAATTGACTTGGATTGTTTTAAACATGTGTAATAATCTCGACGTGGCCTTTCTTTTCGCTGTAATTAATGTTGCAATTTTCATTTGTATCTCTAATGCATATGTTTACCTACCGAAAACGCAGAGAAATTCAAGATTCAAGAGAGGGACAGTTTGACTTTTCTTACCATGCCGATTTTTCTTTTGGCTTTGCACAACATTGAAAGCTCACTGGCGGGCAAGTTGAAATAAATAACATTTTTATAATTGTGATTATTGATAACATTGATGCATGAAATATTAGTAGATGTTATGAGATCTACAACCACCAAAGACTTTGGATAAGTTGTGTGTGCTGGACTATGTTCTTCGACTTCAGTCTTAATGTGTCTGTGTTTGACTTATATATTTCGTATACCAATATAATTCAATAAATCACTGAGTTCTAAGAAGTAGATTTTCAATTACAACAAGACCATTGCATAACGTTCATACATGTTTGTAAATGCTGTATCGTATTCCAAATGTTGGACCGTCATTAAAACAAGAATAAAATGACTTTGCAACTTCTGAAATTCTTAATAAAAATTAAGACAAACACGGCAATGCGGAATAAAATGACCAGAAAGTCGGTTCCCTGAACTGCTTTAGTAGTAGCAGGAGAAATCCAGCTGCAGCGAAGAAATTCTTTATGAATGTTTAGCATTAAGCATTAAAAATATCCTAATTAATGCTTCAGAAGTTTAAGCTGAGTTTATAGTGTACGTTTAAAAATAAATCGTAAATGTTTTGCAAATGACAATTTAATTGTGTTTGTGTATTTCACATGTTGCAGTTACTACTTTGAAAAGGATACAAATATCATCACTTTCGTATTAAACCATTAAAGATAGAAAGATCACATTCGATAGTACTAGTCTTAGAAAAATTTTAATTCCTTAATCACTAAGTTTCAGAAGTTTTATGAATATGACAAAATATAGGGTAAATGTTGAGAGATTGCACTCCAACCACGAAAAAAAAAACCAGAAGGATTTTACAATTCTAAAGGCCTTCAATTAGGGTGGAATACCACTCCTTATAAAAAGCTCTCAATCGTCCCAAATATAAAATCCTGTATACGTAAATTAATACTGCTTAACCATTATCAAAAATATAAATGTAACAAAACATTAAACACCAAGACAAATCTTTGACCACGATTCCTGACTTAGTACAGACACATGAAACATATGGCAGTTTGAAATAGTTTAGCTTGTACCCAATCCTCCCCCAACGAGTGGTGAAAGGCAAAATAAAAAAAAAACAATCGACAAACTATAAAAAAACAAAAAAGAAAGTCGTGCAATTCGTTTAGAAAGTACCTTAATTAAAATGAATATACAAAACAAGAAGAAATACAAAAAGAAAAACTAATATACATATTGCATACATTTACAAAACGCTGTGGAGAAATTACAATACCCGAGTAAAGTAACAAGTCACCTATATTTCTACAAAGAAATATATTGCATTTTTTTATGATCAGCAGTACATAAAAGCTGCAAAGTACCTCCGTATGTAACCATCTCAGGTATCTTCTTATCGATGCATTTTCTTGAGAAATTAGGCAACATTTTAGTTCGACTTTATATAACAATTATGAAAAAATGTTATCAAAGGAATTTTATCCTTCTGATTGTTATAAAAAATAGGTAACAAAATACAAAATTATCAGTGTTGAATAAATGTACATTTCAAGGAGTAGCCCCTCATTAGTAGAATTAGAACCAAAACGTAGGAAGTGTAAGATCCAAAAATAGCAAAAGAAGCACTCAAATCCAAACAAATCAAAATGGGAAGCAACATCCAACGACAGGGACAAATACTAAGTGCTATACTCTTCGTATTTTTAATGCTTCAGAGTTTTAACATCTAAAAATAAATTAAAAAAATCATTTGATAACTTTAATTTCAGACTTATCTGACATTTGGGATGGTGAATACCCTCGGGGGACCTCTCGTCCACTAGCAAAGGCATCGATCCAATGGTTTAAAAATACAAATTTACCAATGTTGAATATAGAGAATTTTGGTTTGCTATATGTACATTCATATTATTCTGGCAATAAGTAACAAAGTTCATAATCCAAACGGTCTTGGAAATATGTTTACACAGCTCAAAAAGAATTAATACGGCTTTGTCTTAAGGGCCTGTGAGATTTAATTAAAATGAAAAACGAACTGGTTATCTCGTATACTGCTAAAATCGAATTCATTCTAGGGCCGGGCCAATACAGAAACCGCAAGATAACAATTCATGTGAAGTATAATATATATTGTTATTGCACATTTTGTTTATTTTTGAAATACAAGATTTCTCTTTTTCAGCCTAGACGACCAACACTTCTCCAATTAGCCAGCGAATTATTGCAAAGTTTGTTTTTCAATGAATATATGCCTGTCCGAGTTTTGAAGTTTAACGACAAATAGCAACAGACAACTGTAAATCGTGCGCAGCAAAATGTTAAAGCGACCAACGCTACAGTAGTTATTGTTATAATAACGAAATCACTCAGTCTGAAATTGTGTCTAATATTGCTTAGATAAATATGTCAATAATACCTATTTTAAGATACTTCAAACAAAATGTTTTGCTATTTATTTTTTATAAAAAGAACATAATTGATTGTCCTATATTAAAAAAAGAATATATCAAATCAACACAATCAACAAATATAACAATATATCCAGAATGTAAATTTAACACGCAGTAAAGCGCTTTTCTGTATTTAACTTTATCAGACACGTTAGGGGCCAAAAATAAGAGAATCAGTAAATTTTTATGATTTTTCAGTTATATTTATTATATGTACAGTTCAGGACGTAATAAGCATCGATAAGTCAGATATAGATAGAAATTATGTATTTACAAATAAAAATGTTGGATAAGATATGATCTTTTTCTTTCCAACACACATTCCAGTATCCGTAAATACATAGAAAATTCAACTAGAGCACGATTAGCTTTTTCCGACCTCCAAACAGTACAAAAAACATCGTTATGAGAATTAAAATTAAAGAATAAACGTCAGAAAGATACGGTCAACGATTAAAATACAACCGTTTTAACGAATTTTCAAAAGTCTAATTAAACTGCTTGTAAAATATTTTTCTTTTATCTGAATTTTAAATTTAGATAGAATAAAATAACTATTCAGAACCCATCTATTCAATGGACTTAAGGCTTAAGGAGTCGGTGATAATGAAACAAACGATAGTCGCAAAAAATACTTATGTGTAATTTTTCCTGAAAGTAACTGAAAAGCATATTTCACAAAATAAACATGCAAAGCAGTGAATATTGTTCTCGGTCGAGGAGGAGAACTCCATACACTGAGTCAGTTTGAAATGCAGATTCTATTATAAAAAATTTTAAACAAAATCTTAATATTAAACTCTTATATTCAATATTCTAGTCTTATTTAGCCGACATGATTATGGAGAAAAATAAGAGTAAAAATTATTTTTGAGTATTTTTGCCTTAATTCTCGACTTGTTTTTTGTAAGTCAGCTTAGTAGTGTCCTATGTATTAGAGTTGTTTGTGGTCACAGAAAAAGATATTGTTATTAGTAGTCCCACCAGATAAATATGATTATTTGAAAAGACCACAACTATTTTATTTGTGATATTCTATGAATTTAAAGGAATTCGAAGATACCAAAAGGACAGAAAGAATCGTTAAGCCAGAAGACAGACAAGACCATGACCAACAAAATGAACCCTACAAAAAAACCGGGTGAATTCCGAAGCTCCGGAAAGGTAAGCAACTCCTGCTCCACTAGTGGCACTTGTCGTGTTACTCAGTAGACAAAGACGGTGTATTGTCAAAATCGATGTTAGTCACAACCGGCACGTCAGTGGGAAGATATCCACTGTCATTTGTGAAATGGATATTTCGTACCGGTCAACAAAATCATGATGGCGACCGAAAAAATTCCGGAGTGATTACTCTTATCTCTCCGTGGCTCAGTAACTTTTTTGTCAGCCACAACCCTCTTTCGATAAAATCCTGATAGGAAGCACAAGTCCTGGAGTAGCGTATTAACTGAGAAATATACACTCTGTATGCAGGTGCGGCTGGAATGTTGCTAGACATGAACGGTAAGTTTACAATTGGAAAATTGTCGTAATGTTTTGTTCCTAACCCGTCCTTGCTGTCAATGTCAAGGTGTGAAGCAGAAAATTATGTTTCTGTAGTAATAGTAACCAAATTTAGAGGACATCGTCTTTATAGCGGAACGTGAAAACAAAGGATTGAGCCAACTTTTTCTCTTTTCTCTACAGAAGGTTCTGTATGAAGATGGCTTCATACGAATAAAGGAATAAATCGACTAGAAGGGGCAAAAAGTTGGTCCCCATTGGAATGCCGACAGTTTGTTGAAACACACGTACGCTAAACGTTGCAAAAATGTTGTCAATCAAGAAATCTAGCACTCCGCAAATGTCATCTTCAGAGTACTTTTTGTTTGAATCAGACTGGTTAATAACATCCCTTGAACCAAATATTTATATCTGCGTTTGCCATTTTTTTTAACAAACCAGATGTGAACTAGAGCTATTAAATTTTCTTTATGCTATGAATGTGAAATAGTAGTATACAGGGTGGAAAAATCAAATGTTTTAATTCTAATACAGGAGGAAAGAGGCCTTTTTGATTTGAGGAATTCGTTGGAAGTTTTTAGAATCCACAATTGATTCACGCCACCTCTAAAAAATGCTCTAGAATAGCTTGTTTCACAATAACTCTGGAACCTTTTTTTAACCGCTGATAGGATACCTGTCAGTTACTTGTAATGTAAAGTTGCTTGTAAGGACACTTATGAAGCTTTGGAATCCAGTCTAGTGAAAAAGTAAAAATGATTCCTTCTTAGTTGAAATTACAAAAGAAGAATGTGCGATGATTGTCAAGGATTTCTTCTTTTAGTAAGTGTCGTCGGAGTATATGTTGGATTGCCAAATGAAATGTCAATATCTAGTTCCTTTATGAAGCATTCTATGTAATGTGATTTACAAACAAAAACAATGTTGTTAAGGACTTTATCAACGGTGACGACAACATATATGTTATGTAGTTCATAGCGAGTTGTCTTGCAACACTCGGATCTTTGAAGACCGATTTCGCAAATGTATTCATCTTTTTAGCTTTGAATTCGTATTTGAATCAACGACTTCGCAGCCTTCACCCATTCGGAAAAGGGTATCTAGTTCCTCTCCTTCGCGTTTCATCCAATGTCACACATAATCTTCGACAGAATCCATAAGGATCTTGAAATTGAATTTCCAGTTTTGCAGAGAAATGTTTTCGATAATGTAAAGGCCACCAGTAATCAAGTGGCCGGCAGGATTATATTTATGCGGGTGCAGTCCAAATGTTAAGACTTGTAGTCGTCAATGCTGAGATTCTTCAACACGTGTTTGTAGTTATTAATTTTGGTAGCAAATTTAATAAGTGTATGAAATGATTGCTACAAATGATCTTTAAAATAAGGTGGAATTTTAGATTTTACGAGTTTTCAATTGAGGATATTGCTTAAATTAATTGCATTAAGACTTTTGTTAGCGTACAAAAGTAAAAGAAACAACCGTTTTTGATTGTCTTTCTTTAAACTAACGGGTTTGAAAAGCCTGTGATTGGCAATATCCATGATGACTGCTTTAAGTCTATACATACTTGAATATGAATTTATATCAGGTGTTTCCAAACATTTATACAACGAATGAAGTTTGAAAAAGGAAGGACATATAGTTTCTTGAAAATGCAGTGCATACCCAGCGGTTTCTGTACAAATGTAGCAGGTCAATCAGGTGAGCGAGGCGTGTGACGTCGATGATCCTGGCTACGTTGTGTCTAGAGTTGAATATATTCATCATATTCACAGAACTACATTAAAGGTTTGAAAAAATAAAGTCCGTTTGATCATTGTAAAAATAGGGAAATTAATTATTTAAAATATTTAACTCGATATCCATAACGATTGGAATTATTATATATATTAATAAATACATATATGGACAGAGAATTTTACTAAATATAGTCAAATAATAAAAAGTTGTCAATAGCCCTTCATGATAATTTCCTGGTCATTACCGTTAAGGAGTAAGTACGAAAACTTAAGAGAATAAACTTTTCACCTGGCTAATCATATTCAAAATAATGTCACGTGATAATATCTTATATAGAAAAATTTGCGTACACATAGAAACAATTTTATAAACACTATATAAATTGTTTCCACTCATGATGAAACTTTAAAAAGCTGACGTACAAAAGCTATTTTCAGTTCGTCTATTGATGCTATATAAAGTTGACGTGGTTTCTAAATGCAAGATTCAGAGCACTTTTAAACTGGCGATTTCATATCAACTACTGATTTTTATCTGGACATGTGTTTCTTTCAATTAAGATGAGTCAGATGTAAACAAATTCCTTATATGGTTATATTTAAATGACAATAGTGACATCATAGTAAATAACTGACCACACTGGCTGCTTATTACTCGTACCTGAAAGTAGGCTTGTAATTAACAAATTTTGCTATTAAGCCTTATGGAGAACTTATTTATATATTGACAGATTTTGGTGGTAAAATCAGTCCGGTTATGTATTTAGTAATAAAATTGAAATGTGCACACCTTTCTGGAATTGAGGTTGATTCTGAATTTTGATTATTTATCTTCTTATTTTCATAGCTGTCAAATGGACTATACCTATACCATCAATTTTTTCATTGCAACCATACGGTGTTGCTGTTCCCAGTTCTCTAATCCAGTAGATTTCCTTTTTCTACGGAGAGATTTCGATTGGTTCGGTTGAAATCGCATTGAGAGAATAGAATGATTAGGCAGGTTAAAATGTTGATGAACAATTTCATCAGAATTGCATTTTAAAAAGAAGTTTGATTGCCTGATTCAGTAATATATAAAATGGCTTGAAAAGATCTACACATAAAAAAGGTTTGTCAAATATTTATATCCACGATGCTGCAGAATTCGTTAAATAAAGTTTTGTTTAGAAGCAAAGTATATTTTAGATGGAATGATAGTTTTATATTTTATCAGGATATCATAATTCAAAATTAAGAAAAAATCTACGAAAGGAAAGCACCAATATTTTGTCCAATATTTATTTTTGTTCATTTTGGTTATTGAAACTTGTTGTTTAATTTTGTCAATATTATACAAAAGAGAAAAGAATTTGAAGCATTTTAGTTTCGTGCGAAATGGCTTTTAAAATGAATCATTTAATCAACAAAACCTGTCATACAATGCCTTAAACACAATACAAGCAGTTTCAAAATATTTCAAAAACATGTACTGAGTAGATACTGCAATGTGTAATTGTAAATGTATTGATCATATTAATGATAAGATTTTCAACTGAAATTCATGCCGCGAGAAAACAATTTCTATATATGATAAGAAATCAATTTTTATTTTATAAACATTAAAATATTTATAGAAAGAGTAAAGCAAGTGGGAATTAAAAAAATCACATGAATGAGTTTTTCAACATTAAATATTATATACAACTCAGTTGATCAATGTTATTCAGTGCAATAAAATTAAGAACACATTTATATTTCAAGTATAAAGGACGTGACATTTTAGTATTGACTTTGCCTATGAAAACAAAATTCTGTTCTATGAAATGTAATTAAAACATGTTAAAGTGCATTTAAAATTCTCGGATTTCGTTGCAAGGCATCAGATGATGCCTGCCGAGCAGAACTATCCCGACTACCACTTAAAACCTTAATACAGTAGTCTGTGCGTCTGTAAGGGTTTGCTTTTATTATCTAATTACAGCAAAACGCAATGCAAACTGACAAAGCGGTAGCCCGATTTCCGGAAACACTTTAACAACATAGAAATATTGCCAAAAGCACTGGAAAGGTAAGCATACTATTTTCCTCTGGGCGACACCTGGTCTGGAATCCTTTTCTCTAAAACGGGTTCAAACAATGAGAAAAATGCTGAATAGCTGGTCACAAGAAGCTGAGATACTAATCAAACAAATTATTTTTTATTACTTCATCGTATGTACCATTATTGTAGCAATTATATGACATGAATTCGTAAAAGATCACAATGTAATATCGCCTACGTACAAAACGCTCCTGTTTCTTGATTTTCTTCCAATGTAAAACAGCTTAATTTTTTCACTTCGTCTTATTAAGTACAAACTATTTCGGGCAAAATTGCATCTGATGTGAAATGGCTCAAAGCACGAACGTCCTTTTTGTGATTGTTATATTCTAAACGTAAGTGACATAAAAAAGCTGGTATAGAACAAATAATATCTTACTCTGATTCCCTTTATGTTAATATTATGGCGTTAATTGTAATTTCATATGCAATTTCAGGTCCTTTGTCTCTCTATTTGTTTTTAGTGATCTCATTTTCAGATAACCGCCTCGATGGTGCAACGGTTAAACTGCTCGTTGATTACGGAAGGCATGAGTTCAATCCCCGAAAGGGAATTGGCTGAGTAACCGCTCAGAATTACTGTCAGGATTAAGAACAAAGATTGGTCGGCCCAGAGTCAGAATTATGTGTCTGGCTAAAGTGGCAGGTCTTCCTGCGGACTGTTGCTTACATGAGCTAGCACGTTAAAATCTGGCTCAACAATTTTCAACATAACATTAGGTTTTAAATTGCAGTCGTATTTTATATAGTTTTTTGCCTAAAGCATTTGAAATTTCTGCTTATGTTTTTATGTTGAACGTTTTTATGTTTTTCTGTTTTAAAAAAATGTACTTGTAAAACACGATGCATTTAAATTTCACTAAAATTGACTTTCAATCAATACGAAAATGTTTTAATTTTTGCAAAAAGTATTTTTAAATAATAATTCCTGCATTACAGATGAATATAAGTAAGCATTGTCGCAAAATCTATTAATAAAATTCAAGTTAAAAAAATGTTATTACATTAAGATATCAATGATATACAAGCTTCATAAATTAAGTAAAAGAGCCTCAAAGGTCGTATCAATTTTGGAGATATAAAACAATAGTTCTATAAAAATAAGTATATATTTCAAGAAATTCGCGGCAAAATAATGTAGCACCAATAGGAACTGAAAAGAATCATCTTTCATATATTGCTTCTATACTCTATGTCAGAGTTTGTTGGAACGGGTAAAAACGGTATGGAAGAAAAATTGTCTGTCGTATTCTTATAAAATAGTGTTTATTTAGTAGAAGAAAAAAGTGCATGTAAGTTGCAATAATATTATTAGGAAATCACGATGTATTTTAAGTTGCGCCGAGTTTTAATTCTCTACGGGTATTTAACATTGTAAAGTCAGCCATTTGTTTGCCGGAAGTGGTTCTTTGCACGCGCTAGCGCGAGACCGGGAGTACACATTGTCAACGCTGCGT
>JAULBM010286792.1:0-13670 GCA_032357055.1 Geukensia granosissima | reverse complement strand
TTGGAGGACAGTATGCTCTGGGATGACAACTGTCTACTGAGGCTATAATACACAAAAACAAAATTTCAACTTCATATATCTAGTTAAAAGTTTTAAAATCTGAGTGGCATTGTCAAGCAAAACTGGTGAAAAACATTTCAATAAAATTAACAACTCCAGGCTTAATGTGTTTTGAATGATGTCTTAGTTCAAGAGAACCAGGTATATTACCAATTGTGTGTGGATTTTAAACTAGTTGTCAAAACAGTGTGTACTTTTTAAGTAAATACATCATGTTATCACCTGTTATATTTTTTTTGTTTGCACACTGCTAATTGTGTATTGACTTCAAGAGTTAAATCTAATACAGTTGGTTTTAATGGTTTGTTTTTATGTCATTTTGTCACCCCACCATAACCCAATTAGGGGAGGGTTCACCACTCACAAACATGCTTAACCCTGTCATTAATAATGTGTCTGTCCCAAGCACCTGTAGTCAAGTAGAGTCCTTTTTATGCTTTACTGTTACTACCTTAAGGTAACTTGTAGACACTTAATATTTTTGACAGCTGTCTCATAGTCAATCATACTACATCTCCTGTTTCTTTTTTATATAGCAAATTGTTTTCCAGAGAACCTATAATTTCACAAGAAAACCCATTTTTAAAAAATAACAATTCTTCCTTAAACAATAAATATTCTTGTATAGAAATTCACAATCTGTTAAGACCTACCAAGAGGGCTATCACTACAGCAAGGTGGAATACCAATGTTACATCCTCTATCACTGTTAGCTTTAAAAAAAAAAAAATTACAATTCAGAACAATGTGACAGAGATCAACTTGTTAGGATCAAAAGTATAACTAACATAAAATAATGTTTAACAGTTAAAGTACACTTTAATAATCAGACTAGTTAATTCTTAACTAGATAAAATCTCAATTATCTCCTTTCGACCCTCCAAGGTAAAATATCTAATATCTGCTTTTATGATTTCATGTAATGCAGTTTTTCAGTAAAATGGTGGTTTTGTTTTAATTTGTGATTTTCCTAGCATTCAGTAATAGTGCGGTGGATAACTTCAAAACTTAAAAAAAAGTTTAAAAATGACCTGACTTTTAGGAATAAATATCTCAAATTAACAAAGTTCTCACCTTAAAAACCAATCAATATAATGTCAAGAATAAAAGAAACTTTAGGAGGTAAAATTCAGGTATTTTTTTTTAAATTGAAATTGTGATTTAAGGAGGTACCCCTGGCTTAAGGGAGATAACCCTTGAAATCAGTAAAATGTTTATATTTTACAATCTCATCAAAGTTTTTGAAGCATTCACTGGAAATAGAATAAAATTAATCTGAGTTATTAAGGTGCTTTCACTAGATTTATAAAACAGAGTTGATACAAACGTACAATTGATTTACTAGAGTTGTGTCCCTTTACCTAGGTCTACCTCCTTAAAATAAATTATGCTAATCAATATTTGATCATTGTTATCCACTATCTCTTTTTGGAACACAGACAAATTACCTTCACAAATGAAATCTTTGGGTTTCAGATCCGTTATGGCTGAGTCTTTGAACTGATGAGGAGTATTACAGGTAGGATTACCTGTGATAATATTCCTCATACTTAACCACTCAGGTAACCATCTCATGTGGCAATTACAGGTAAACGGGTTACCTTCTAAATTCCTGCAAAAAAGATGAAATTCAGAAAAATTAATCCAATTTTCAAATTTAACAATTTGTATAAGATGGAATCATATCAAAATGTTATTTTTTTCTAGTTTTTTTAATAACTAAAATGTTTGGAAGCCAAAATCATTTGCCAGGCCTTTAAACTCATAAGCCACCATCTTTAAAGAGGCTGGGTTGCAGTAGTGCAGTTCCAAGGTAAACCAGAAAACAAACTAATGTCAGAACCAAATCTTTGATTATAAAGAAGGAGATTCCAATCCTTGATTATAAAGACAAAGTCCAATAAATGGCAGTGTAAATATCAAATCAATCAAATTTGCACAAGTCGTACGTAAGGGGAAAAATTTAATGCCCCAATTGCCTTAAAGCAGGAGCATAAAAAGTAAAAAAATATGACCTTCAAATCTCCTTAAATATCAAAATCAAAACTCAAAACAAGACAACTTATAATTCATATTAGCTTAAAACCAAATAAAGAAATGTTATGTTTTTGAGATGGTTCAAAATACCAGTCAACATTACTAAAATAGCACCATCAGCGAATTCCTTACTCGCTTAAATATAATATATCTGCTATACAAACTTATATGAGGACATGAATAAAATTTATCAATAACATTTTTTATTTTCAAAATTCTAATAATGAATTGACATGTCAAAGATTGAATAAGAGTTAACAAAGAGAATTGTAAAATACAATCTTTACAACATAGTTACAATATTTCTTACTACTGTTATTGATAATGTGTCAATTTATCACAATAACTGCACTTTATAAAACTTAACAAGGCAGGGGTCTGGAAGAGGGTTCTATTTTTGCTGGAAAATACTATCTTATGACTGAATATTGGCTAAGGTATCAATTGTATCTAATCTATATCTGTGAATTCCATTAATTTGAATTTCTCAGCTTCATCTCTACTATAAAACCAGCATATTAAAATGTATCATGACCTTTTGGATGACCTTGCATAGAAACCATCTTTATTTGAGTGCCCACTTTTGAATTAATCATGGTTAAGTGTGATTAATATGGTCATTCAACAAATTGATAAATGTTAAAAAATTTGAATGAATAGGTCTAGACATTTAACTATCGACTTACTGACAATATACTACTAATAAAACTTCTACAAGGTCAGACAGCATTTGAACTTCTAATACATTGTACATGCAAAATTGGCCACCAAGCTCTTATTATGTAACAGTACTACAGTATTCTTTGCTTAAAAAATTCAAAAATGGGTGCGCTTATAAGAATCTGTTGGAAACATTTTGCGTTTCCATAGTTCAGAATAGCCAGAAATGAAATATTATTATTTTCATCCCCTACATCAAATGTGTCCCCATTCATCAAATTGATGTTTTCTCTTAAAGTTTTTCATTCTTTGAACTTGCAAAGCTTTGTAATAGGGGTGTGTAAGAATTTGAAACAAAATTAAGGTAGGGGGGGCTTACAGCAGCAGGGGTGATAAATACAAGGAAAACAGTTATAAAATTGTCATTAAAATAAACCACTGTTATCCATGGTCAAATCATTTATTTTGCATCTGCCCAATAAAATAAAACTAGCTTCTGAGGAACACTTTACTAAAATTTTCACAAATATAAAATGACTTACAAAGATGCTAAGTAATGTTGCTTGTCAAATGCACCCTCCATCACACATCTAATCTGGTTTTCAAATAAAGACCTAAAAAGAAAAATAAATTTTTTATGCATAGACAATACTTTCATAATTGTGCGGGGCAACCAATCACAATAATCATTTGCCTAGCTAACACTACTAAGATCTTACAAAACATGCTAAAGAACTTAACAAAATTTAACCAGCATAAGCGTGTTCTATCTTAATCAATGATTGTTTCCTTAACCTTAACATTTAGTAACCTATATAGACATCAGCTAAAATGACCTCCTGAATGTTTCATTTTGCACCACTCAAAATAGAACAAAAGTTTTCATGCTGAAACCAACCAATCTATGGCCAAAAACATTGATGCTGACAACAACATCCCCATACCATAATACAACCTTAATTTTTTGCAGTCATATAAAAAGTTTGTAACACTGCCTTGTCTAACACCAATTATAGGAGTTATCTACCTTATAAGAAATTATTTTAATATAGCTATAAAGGGAAAATACTTAAGATCTGTGTTTTTCAAAAAAAAAAAAAAAAACAGAAGAAAACTTGCTGTGAGGAAAAAAAAATATAAGCCTAGGGAAATGTGTATAGGGCAAGGTATAGTTCTGGATAGATTAATGGTCTTATTTTACTTTAAAAAAATAAAATCCTCATTTTCCCATAATAGCCATATTTTTATACCTTCTATGGAAATATGTATAAGGCAAGGTCTTAATCAGGTCCCTGATAGATTTAGGGTCTCATTTACTTTAAAAAAAAATAAAATCTAGATTTTCCTCATTAAAGATACATTGCAAGACTTCTTACAGGGGAGGTAACTAGTACCAAACTGAGGCTATGGTAAGACTGAATATATGGAAATGGTCTACATGCTTCATTTATATGTTTAGTTGGCTGAATTAAAATGGAATGGGTGAAACCTAATGATGAAAAGCACAGCTTGTGATGTGCTCATTAAATATTGTCAGTAACAGCCAATCAGTTGTGTGCTGGCTAGGAAGAGCTAAGCTTTTGTAAAAACTGCAAATAAGAATGATAAATGAAAATGATTTCCATAAAACATTCATCATATTTGTTGGATATAACTCTTTCACCACCTTAACAGATCTAGTAGGTATATAATAATTCTTGTGAATATTCAATTATTATGTTTGCTTGGGTTTTCTTCATCACTACCTTACTAAAGTGCAATAAGTATGAAAATGACCTCCAATAATTAATAAGTATCTTTGCTTGACCTGACTCCATCAAAATTCTATCACACAACCACAAATCATAAAAAAGGTCTTCAGTAACCAGAAAGTATGTTTACTTGGCCTTAATGCATCAAAATTCTATTGTACAACCCACGAGTCACCATAAGTATGTTTGCTTGGCCTAGCTTCATCAAGATTTTATCCCATGACCTAACTAGACAAGAACAAGCATAAAAAAAGCCTCTAGTAACTTTTAGGAATCATTAATGTGAATAAAAGAAAGATTACATTCATCTCAATCTGTTAGAACATCTTTGTAACTAAGATAATTGTCTGTTTCAGTGTAGATTTCTAATGAATGGCATAAAAACAGAGGGAACAAGCAGTGCATCAATATATCACATGACTTCACATCTTATTAATGTTCTGTTGAAAGTATTACATGGGCACCTGTTATCCAAGATTTATGAATGGCTTTTTAATGTTATACAAGATATACCAATTCAAATTAAAATTTGATCACATTTTATTTAGGTTATCCAGTAAAAAATAAAAATCTAACAGGCATATCATCACAATGGGACATTTATGTATATTGAATGTTTGTTGATTCCTAAAATTTGTTGCGATTTTTAGTATTTTCCCCACTCTGTTTATCAATCTGCCTGCATTTATAACATACAGAAGTAGAATATGTACCTTAAACTTGCTACAATTACTCATCATATATATATATATATAACATTTCTATTGCATTAGGATAGCATTTTAATTATACATAACTTCAGTGTTATTAACAGAAGAACAGATCATAATGGAACTATATCACAACACTTGAAAGAACACACCCAATATAATTAGGATTTAAAAGCAGAATGTCATTTTCCAAGATTCATATCATATTGTACTAATATGCCATTCTGGTTGTCTTTTGTTTTAGTAATAGAAAATTACAGTCAAACATGGAGGTGACTATTTCAATGATCAATGTTCAAAACCATGCAAAAAATTGTACTGGATGGACTTAAACATCTTGTTGGAGATGTTTGAGCAATCACAGCTTCACTTAGAGTTTTTACTAAAATGCCAAAAATCAAGCAATTTGATTGGTTAATTTTTTATTTGGAAAAAAACTCAATCTGAGATGATTTGTGTAAATGAAGCCAGGATAAATAATGAAAGCATACCAGCAAATTTTTGGTTGGGAAAAGGGGCACATGTAGCTTACCCTGTCAAGATACTATATATAGCTCATTTGAATTTCAAAATCATGTAGTTTTATTTGGGCGAAAAAAAAAAAATACTTCAAATCCTAATGTCTACAAGATATGTAAGTTTAACTAACAGAACAATGAGCCTGCAAATTCCTGGTTTCTTGAATTTGGTGACTTATTAGCTAAATACTTACAAGTGACGCAAGTCTGGCATCTCGGAGAAAGTTGTATTACTGATACAAGTTATTTGGTTTTTATCCAAGGACCTATATAAAATAGAAATAACAGACTCAGCATACATTATTTATATACAAGTATGTCTCATCATTCAGTCAGAATGTCTGAAAACAAGAAGCAAAGTCTAAGCAAACAAAGCGGTACTCTGATGTTAAATACTTTTAGAAAAAAAGATGTCTTTTAAACATCAAATTTGCATTTTAATTTTTGTTTTAATTTAATTAAAAAAATTAAACCTTTCTTCATAACTCCTTCCAGAAAGAGTTTTTTACGAAATACCGCCAAAAATAAACCTTTCTTCATAACTCCTTCCAGAAAGAGTTTTTTACGAAATACCGCCAAAAATTCTATGTAAATGCATTGATAAAGCCAGAAATGTTAGCTTGTATTTCTTAATCTGTCACACCTCAACCAATCCAATAAATGAAAATGGCAGTCTTCAGAATTCATTAAATGAGCTTATAAATAGGACTTTGGTTTACAAAAAAACTAGAAAATTTTACTGACTTTTATTGGCTGACTGTGTAAATAAGACAGTAAGTTATAACTTCATCTTTGGTTTTCAAGTTAAACAATTTTTTCAATAGATAGTGCAAGGACAGACAGATACTGAAACTGAGGCTAGTGGCAGCTCAAATACTAAAGTCAGAGATGGGAAAGGGGGAGGGATACAGTAAACATTTTCACTATGAGGAGCAAGTTCAAAAACTGTTGACGAATATATTTCTCCCAGATTCTTTATAGAAAAATTCCAGGTTTGCCAAAATTATTTGTCAACTCTAGTGTGTTGGTGTGCCACATGCACCATTGATAAATCCCTTACTACTGCAGAACTTGAACACAAAAATCAGGCAAATTTAGTAAGGCACATGTATAGTCTTGTTTTCTATACAAGTTTCCATAACAATCCTATTTACAATGATAGAGGATAATAAAAATACTAACAGGTTTCTGATACTGAGATTCTGGGAAAATTTCCAATTATGATGGTGAAATATCTGTCAATATATTCCATATCTATGTGATGTATGTGTCTGATTCTATTATGTAGGTGTATTGAAAGTAATATCATCTGATACAGGATAGATAAGACACATTATTTTTATTCAATTGGGTTTTTATCATTATATTGAATCAAGGAAAAATGGTTTATAAACAAATCAGTACTATAATTCATAAAATGTATAGTAAGGTAAATATCTTTGTAAATCTATGCATTATTGGGACAATACTGAGGAAACATAATATCAATTTTATTTAAAAAGAAAATAATTATAGTAAAAAGTCTTAAAGATCAAATTTGCATTTTAAGATTTCTTAATCTAAATTTAAGTTAAAAGCAGTTCATTTGCAGAAAAAGGTTAAGAAAAAAGCATATAAAAATCTAAAAAAGCAAATTTGAAAATGATGCAATTTAAATCTATATGTTCATTGAAAATAAAGTTAACTAATAAGCTATGGATTAAGTAAGTAGCTATCTGTGATACAGTTACATGAATAACTGAAGAATAGGGTAAAAATTATGGAGACCACACGACATTTACCCACTAGATGCTGAGGAGAACTCAATAAGTATTCGAATCATAATCTCTATGCAGAACTCTAAATACTAAAAGTTTAAGGATACCAATCTGTGAGAACACATGGCATAAATAATTTTTACTGTATTTCTCTACCCCTGTGAATTGGTGAGGCTTTTAACAAAGAGAATAACTTAACTGCAATATCAAAAGACATAAATGCTCTTCAAATTTGAAAATGAAAAGACAAGGGTTAAATGTCAGAGAGACTGCATGCCAACAACAAGAAAAATAGATTTGCATTTCTGTTAAGATCAAAAGCTTTTTTAAATAAGAAATGAAAAAAATGATACTATGTAAGAATACAGTAACCACATTTTAGCAATAACTTACATTGTGTGAACTGATTTCAATCCATACAACATTTTCACAGACAGTTTACTCAGCTTATTGTCAGCCAGATTACTGAAATACACATAAATTAATTAAAATTAATTAAGATTCAGGTTCAGAACCTGCCGCATATACATACTGGTATATATAACTTAGTTTAAAATTCATAAAGATTCATGTTTGGAACCTGCCACATATACTGGTAAATTTTGTGCTTTGTTAAAATTATGGTTCATTACCTTTTACTTTACAGTGGAAGCTTAAATCAAAATGACTCATATACAAGTTTTTCATCATATATGGAAAAAGTAATATGGTATGATTGTCTATGATATAGGCAATCAAATCCAAATTACAAACAAATAACAGACCACTTTAACCATTTGTTTAAGAAGGAAATAAAAAAGTTTTTTAACATGACAACAACCAATAGATCTATAACTCTTAGGACTGTCCAACTGAGAGCATTCACTTGCTGTGGAGGACGTTAATAACATTCAACCCCCCCTCCCCCTTTAAATCTTAGGTCAGCTTGGCCTAAGGGAGTTTCAACCTTTGTTTTACAATTACAGAACTGATATATATATTTCAGTATGCCTTGACTAATGTACAAATGGCAATGGTATTTGCTTTAAGGTAAACTTTTACTTTGCAAACTGCCCAACCCGGTTGCGATACCAGTCTCCCACCTATAAAGTAATAGTCCCATTATTTTTTCCAAGGTTCTAATGCTTGATCTGCATTTTTGAGAAATTAAATACAAAGAATTTAATGTTTACCACTAAGATAGAGAGATTACTCCTACATATGTTTAAAAGTTGATTCATTATTATTTATTTGCAAGTACTACAACATCTCTCCCCCTCTACATAACCAACGTAATTGTGTATTGACTTACATTTCCAACAGTTTTCCTGCCCCATCAAAAGCCATGTCTTGGATAGTATCTATAAGATTATTACTAAAATCTCTGTAAAATAACAGTATATATTTTATTCATATAATTAAGTGATTCTATTAACATAATTTGTCAGTTTGCTTGGGGTTTTAACACCACTTTCAGCAATAACTTGTTGATATTAGGGTGGTACCGGTTAGCTCTGTTGGTAAAAAATGCAAGAGTACCATGAGAGTACAATCTTTTTTACATGATGTGAATCTAACACATCCAATTTTGTATGGTACAAAGACAGATTCAATCTCGTGCTATATAATTGGTAGGTTATAATAGAGCCTACACCCCTGGGCCTGGGATAGGGAGTTCAATCACAGTCTCCCCAAACCAATATGCTGATTTCAATTTTTGCATGCTCATTCTACTTTTTTTCTTTTCTACCATGTTCATTTCATTAAAATACAAATACATGAAAGCACAAAATCAAGCACCGATTAAAAGCAAAACAGGAAAGTAAATGATGGTTTTTAAAATTGATCTAACACTAGAAGTTGTTTTTATTTTAATTTGGGTTTAAAAAATTTGTAAACTCAACTGGAACTGTCAAAATTCAACAAAAAATATTGAAATTTCTTTTAAGAATCATTTAAAAACATATTTACACTGAACAAATGAATATAAGTATTAAATAGTTTAAAATTTTTATTTTAAACATGTTATTTTCATTAACTGAATCTGAACTTTATCAGGTTTGATAAGATAAGGACACAAATTTCAACAAATAGATTATTTTTAAACATTTTTTAGTGAAATGATTAAGCCAATTAAATTTCTCTCATTACATATCTGAAATATAAAATGTCTTCCTCTTTTTTTTTGCTGTTTTGATTAAATTTTTCACTACAGCTAAAATAATGATATCTGCCATACTTTATCTTTGAGTTTCCCCATTCTGATGTGTTTAGAAATGACACTAAACATACATTATACTGTGTACATGTATCATTTAATACAGGTATTGGGTAGACCTGAACCACTGATAACTCAAGCACAGAATTCTCAAAACCGAAAAATTAATGGGAATTTTTTTTTGGGCATTTTTGTATGAAATCATAATGTAACAATAAGTTCTAAAAATCCAGTAATCTTGAAAACTTTCATCCAGGTATAAGGAATTTTCTACTTTACTGCCATCATCATGTGTAGCTTAATGAAACTTTCAGACTTCAAAAAAATAATTTTCCATTAAAAATGCTATAAAAATGTAAGCAGGACAAAGAGTCAAATAAAAAAAAATAATGAGTTTAATATAAAAATACCTACAGATTGACTTATGTAACTAGAACAACATTGAGGACATCTTGGTTAGAACAACTTCAATGTTAAATTGTTCCTTTATATGAACAGTATATTAGAACCACTGGTGGAGGAAGAATATACTCACATGGCTGTTAGTCCTTCAAGCTGACTCAATAATTCTGAGAGTGATTCTATTCTTGTTAACCTGTTGTTGTTCAATTTCCTACAAAATAAACAATATCCCTTTTTACTATTTCATTTGAAAAAAGTAAAACTTTATGGTACACATGTAAAAATCCCAATTTCTTCAAATAATTTTTTTAAGAAGACAACTGGGAATCACATGTTATTATAATATTTGTTTTTGAAAAAAAAATTTCAATAAAATTACTCCACTTCATTTTGTATTTGGAATGCTGTTAACAAAAGTAAACAGGGATCAAAGAGGAAAAGTCTTTAACATTTACACATTTGACAAATGGAAGTGTGAAACAAATCAACAGTCAGTGACTTTGATACAGGCTAAATATTCTCTAAAATGAAAAGAATGTTTTGCACATAACTTACAATGAGGTAGCATATGTAGGAATGTCACTAGGTATTGTAGACAACCCTCGTCCAGAACAGTCCACTTCAGTTCCCATACATACACACGAGTCAGGGCAGGCCATGTCTACCATACAGTTCCCAGCATTCTCTGTTCTTAGATGTTCTGAACCTACAAAAAGTAAAAAAAAATATTTATATGATTTCTATTGAGATATTTTTTTCTTTTTTGCAATCGAAAATGTAAATTTCAATTCTTTCAAACAAAAATTTTGCTTGTTAATGAACAAAAACCATGCTGGAAATTGAAAATGAACAAATGTCAACAAGTTTTAAGAAACACATAAAACTTTCTAAATTTTTTCAAGAGAACAGACAGAAGAAAGTAAGTTGAAGATTATTGGCTACCATCTTCTAACATGCAAATAGGTCACTCAAAGTAATATTCCTGTTTTCCAGACATTGTCAAAAGAGACAAATCAAGCAGTACTGGTAACAAGTTTTAACACTTACACAAATCAAATTTGTTAAACATTTTATAATTCAGATATTGAACCTTCTGTTAAACTACAAGCTGAATCTTATAATTGGCGAATATGTTAAGCAATGTCCTTATAAATTACTCAAGGCAAGCTCAGATTATAACAAATGACACCTTAGCCTATAAATATCAAATGAAAAAATGATGTTTTCGAAATAACCTTGCATTACCATGTTGCTATTTCGCCATTAAGACTCAGTGTGCATGGAAATGATTCTAACTAGCAATCTACATAGATAAAAGGAAATACATAACAATTTTCCTTTCAATTATATTCCTGAAGTAATTACATTATGTTAGTTAAAATACAACCATTGCAATGAAAATGTTTGGAAAACTGGTTTTTCGAGTGGCCTGAACAAACCTTTACATTTAAACTTGTTGGTTTTAGCAGTTGCAATCTTCTTTCTTTCCATTCGTCGAGGACTTTCACATCGAGCCCCACTCGTCTCAATCGGATGTTTGGTAAGGTAGTCGACCAACCAAGCTAAATTACAGTCACAGATGAATGGATTCCTTCCAAGATGTCTACAAAGAAAATTGAATAATATAACATCTAATAATACTGACACATCAGTCTTTAAAATGCACTTTTGTATAATATTATTACTTGCACATTTTCATTGACTGTTATGTCTTCATATGTCTATCCTGCTTTAAGATTATATGCTAGTTTACACATATTTTAGATTTAATTTTTGTTTGATTTTGGTTTAATGCCACTTTCAACAATATTTGAGTCATATCACATCGGTCAGTTTTACTTGTGGAGGAAGACAGAGTACCCAGAGAGAACCACCGACCTTGGGCAGGTAACTGACACAAATTTTAAAGCTACTAACCCTTTCTAACCATCAAACCATGGTGAGTGATTCAATAATGATGGTGTAACTAGCAATTAAACTTTGTGTACATTTCATAATATTTTAGCTTAATATATAATGATTACCAATTTGTTATTGAATTTAAAAAGTATACAAATCTGTTTGAAAATAAAAACTTCTAACTAAAACACATTTTTTATTGTAAACATATAAGAACTAAGGAAATGTTACCCATCAATACTATCAGGACCAAGAATATATATTCCAATTTTTGAAAATTCGATTTTTTTACTAATGCTTTTTTGCATATAAAATGCAATAAAATGGGAGATAACTCAACATTTACTTACAATGTCTGTATGTTTTTTAGTGGATCAAATGTTCCATTGGCCAGTGATAATATCTGGTTGTCATACAAAGATCTGAAAAAAAATCAAATATTAAGATTACATTTATCAAACATTATACCGTATTACCTTTCCCATTAAATACTTATCACTTAAGTCAGTTACAAATGAAAACACCCTAAGCTGTTCAATTTCTAATGCTAAAGCTGAATTTAACATTAATATTTGAGTTTTTGAGTCCAAAATAAATAATGATATCTTCTATTTTTTTAAAAGTCCATGTACAGTTTGGGTATAGGACAAAAAACTTGTACAAATGATTCATAATATTAAACTTACAAAAGATTCAGATTATATAGATCTTTAAAGGCGTCCTTCCTAACACACTTTATCTTGTTGGCATTCAGTAATCTGAAAATGAGCAAAAAACATACACTGGGGTGTAAACATAATTTTTAACATGAGTTATACTAATGGCATTAAAGTTCTTCCAGTTTATATGGATATCATATCATTTTTTGTGCACTTTCTGCATGAAAAGTTGACATAATTTTGTATAATTTTCTCTGTAAGGTTGGTTTTTGATAGGCCCAAATACTCTAGTATTTTCTAATGTCCTATATACTTTAAAGTGCATAAGATCTTCCTGTTATTAAAAAGTTATATATTTTACTGATGTGTTACAAATAATCACTGATCACAAAATACCAAACATAACAGAATAAGAAGGTATTTATTTAAAATAAAATATATGAAAATTTGCTCACTACCAGAACCTTGTAATCTATTAGTTTGGTTATTATAATTATGATACATGTTATAACAAATTTTTTTACTTCGCCAAATTTAACATTTCAAAAAGCTTGTATCAATACTTACAGAAGTTGTAAAGAGGATAGACCAGTAAATACTCCATTTGGTAGGTCCTCTATTTTGTTGCCATACAAAACTCTACAATAACCAAATAAAACAAATTAATTATTGGACAATTATGAAAAATATATATTTTTATGTCAGATGTACAAATAAACCCATTTAAATTCTTGAAATCAGCAAACTCATGTTAAGGTTATAGAGAAAAATAAAACAAATATGGTTGTAGTACAGGGGGGGTTGACTATATAATGGACAATAGTAACATAACAACACTAACTTGCTTCAGCCGAAATATCGCTTTGGAGTCTATAATTTAAGGATGTTCGCTGCTCATCTTTTTGATTTTTTGTCAGATTTTCGGAATCCTCTGGTTTCATCTATTTAAGTGCATTAAAAAATTTTGCCCATTAACCCACACTTTTCTTTTTACATTCTAATTTTATAAAGTGTAAAGAG
>JAULBM010286781.1:0-16125 GCA_032357055.1 Geukensia granosissima | reverse complement strand
TATTGTGTCCAACAAAATACTGTATCCACACTTACCCAAAGGGTCTTTTGTTCACCTTTCACATTTCAACGTGCTGCAATCGTATCATGCTGCGCTTGTGAAGCACCTCTGTTCTATACTTCTTGATGTTTGTGCCATAAATCATTACATTCATATATAAGTACATGAAGTAGTAATCTTTACTTTTCATTATATGAATAAAACAAAATAAAACTCAATTTTATTCTGTTGGCATATATTAAGAAGATCTTTCGTTCTTCAATGACCAACCACATATCTCAAAAAGATGAGAGGTTATGGTTTTTTACAACAAATTTTTAATTCTGAAAAAGAATAATTCTTCGACTGGTCAAGGAAGGAAATATATTGGGCTTATTTATTCTCACAGAATTAGTATACAAAAAGTTTTGAGCAAACATTTAGATTGCTGTGTTCAAAAATAGAATAATATATATGAATGTATGATACTTTAAAAATTATTTTTCATTTTTTTTTAGATATCATGTACATGTATAAACTGTAATGGCTGATTGGACACCCGTATTCAAGGACACCTATGATCCATTGAAAGCAGGAAGTATAGATGCAACGGACACTGAACCACACGACCATGGCATTGTCCGAGCAATGGCAGCAAAATATAAACCTAATAAGTATGTTGTTGGTGATCCTTTGAAAACTATGTTTGTTGCTCGTCTTAATCCAAAGACAAATGAGGAAACTATTGAAAGAATATTTTCAATATATGGAGATATTAAACGATTTAGGTTGGTGCGAGATCTGGTTACTGGCTTCTCAAGAGGTTATGCATTTGTGGAATATTCAGACCGTCATGGAGCAGATATGGCCCAAAGACAAGCAAACAAAACAGAAATAGATGGATGTGAAATTCTTGTGGACTATGAATGTGAACGTACACTTAAAGGATGGGTTCCTAGAAGGCTGGGAGGGGGACTTGGTGGTAAAAAAGAATCCGGACAGTTAAGGTTTGGTGGTCGAGACAGACCATTCCGAAAACCAATATTTGATGTGTTAAAAAACTTCAAACAAGGTCATGATAAAAATGATGAAAGAGGAGTAAAAAATTATGAATATAGACATGAAGGTGATAGAGACACAAACAGGGATGAGAGAAGAGACAGCCATAGAGATAGAGGAAATTTTGGTAAAAAAAGATCATATATGGAAAGCTCTTGTTCAAACCAATCACCCAGATCTTCATATGGCAGGTATGATAAAGAGACTTGTAGGGAAAGTCGAGAGAAAGAAAAATATGATGAAAGTTATGATAAGGAAAAATGTAGTGGAAACTATGATAAAGAAAAATATAGTGAAAGAAAAGATCACAAAAGTAGAAATAGATCACGGGATATAGAAAGAGATCATAAAAGAGAAAGAAGCCATGAAAGAAAAAAGAGAAGTAAATATCAAGATGACAGAAAACGAGAGAGAAGTTCAAGTAGAAAGAATGATAGGAATAAGGAAGAAAAATACAGGAATAGAGATACAAAGGAAAAAACTGTTGAAAATCCTTCTGACACTAAAGTAATTAACAAACTTATAGAAGAGAACATAAAAAGTATTTGGGATGATTTCGAACCAGTTGCTGACACCAAACAATAAAATATACAAGTATGTATCATGTTTGGTACTTACTTGTGTAAAAATTATTCTAGATAGTAATCTTCTTTCTTGGAATATTTGTGTTTTAGTGATTACACATTTCTTATGATATGATTTTGCATTTGCTGCACACCTGCCAACTTTTAGAAATGCATCATGGGCAATTTTCTCCAAAAATAGGGAAAGTTGGCAGGTGTGTTCTTGACTTGAATGAGATTGGTGAAATTATTTGTTTGCAGTCACATTATGTTGGCAGGGTCAGCTGTTCCTCTCTGTGGACACAACATTTTCCACAGCTTATCTTTTGTTTTGGTAAACTGACTTGATATTTTGACACATTGATTCCTACTATGAGGTTTTGTTTAGGATTAATTTTTTATGATAGGGCAAAGTTTTTTTTATAATTTCATTTTTTTTTTTGTTGTTCAATTTAAATGGTTGTTGTTTCGCCATGTCACAAAAATTGACATAGGTATTACTAACTGGCAGTGATGGTGGCATTAATTTTTAGCTCACCTGGCCAAAGGTGTTGTTTTCGTTAACAATAAGAAAAAAATCTCCTGAAACTACTGAATGGATATGGATTCAACTTTGTATGATTGTTCCTTGGGTATTCTGCACAAAGTTTGTGCTTCAATTTTTGATCCGTTGAAAAACATGGCTGTCATGACTAAAAACAGAACATAGGGGTCTGACCAAAGATTTTGGCATTTATCTTAAAAAACCGTTAACTTTGCCAAATTCTGACAGGGTAAAAGTGTTAAGCATGATGAAATCTATCTGTGGTGAAATTTTCAAGGAAGTTCCTTATCTTGTTGGAGTTATTCCCCTTTTCTGGACATTTTTAGCTTATTTTGAAGTGAAGTTTAAAAATCTTCTCCTGAAACTACAGAATGGATTTAGTTGTAATTTTGTATGATTGTTTATTATGGTATCTGCACAGTTTAAATACAAGGCTGTTTGAGACAGGTGAGCGATAACAGGCTTCTAGGAGCCTCTAGTTTTGACAGCTCTGGATCTCTGAAACTATTAAACAAAGGAGGACCAAATTTGGTTGGTTTTTTTTTTTTTGGAAATTTTTGACTAACCACATGACATTTTTCCTTGACCTAATTTGCATGATTAGGTGATTTTACCACACTCAGTCATTTTCATTTTTTCGCTTAGATCGGATTCTCAGTAACTTATTTTGCAGGTCAATATGCATGTATACATTTAGGATTTAATAGTGTCTGCTGTAAAAAAGTGTCCTGAAGACAATTGTTCTCTATGATGAAGTTAGAGGATGGAATAAAACCTTTTGATTATCATGAAATATTGTCCTCTTGTTTTTTGTAAGAAATATATAACAGGAAGGACACTATTTCACAGGACATACATACATGTCAGTCATGTTATATCCTTGTCCTAATTTGCATGGTCTATTTTTCATGCTTAGATCTGTTTCTCAGTAACTATACATCATAGGTCAGTCAACAATATATACATTATAAGAAGTACATGTCAGTCTGACAGGATGTCTTTTTTTTATTTTTTACCTATGAGTGACTTTGTAAATCCTCAACAACTCCAACACCTAGAACTATCATATCTGGTCCAAAGTTAGATCTTGGTTAGTTCTAGCTAGTCTGCTATAAGTCATTTGACTTTGGCCTCTTTTGCATGGTCCATTGATTTAAGTTAAGATTTTGATATAATGCAATTTTCAGATAAGACACATTATAGATCACCATTGTTTGATGTGAAAATTAATTTCTAGTTATTATTGTCAGTCTGCCACAAGTCATATGTCACTGACCTCGTTATACCTCGTTATACGACCGCGGTCGTATTATGATATGATGCTGTCGTCGTTGGTGTCGTCGTCGTCGTCAGCGTTGGCGTCTGTAGACAGGTTGATTTCCGCACAATAACTTTTGTTCTAGTCTACCAATCCTTTTAATATTTTAGGAGATTGATAATTGGTACTAGATAAAGGTTGGTATTGATTTTGGGTGATCTAGCCCCACCCGTTTTTTTGAGGAGGGGCCAGAAGGGGATTTTACCTTATTTGGATGCAAGTTCTTTATTTCTTGTCCAATTTTGATGTGTTTTTTTTTCTTTGTAATTTCCCATGAAAAAGTCAACATAATAGGCCACAAGCGTCATGAACTATGACACCTATCTCTTACTGTTATTGAGATATGAGGGGTCCAAAAATGGCCACGCAATGATTTTTGAAACTTTTTTATTTCTCATCCGATTTTGATGGTGTTTTTTGCAAATGATTCCTTATAAAAAATGCAATAAAAGTTTATCCAAGCATTTTTTTGTAAAATGTACCGTTTTTGTATAAAAGGGGTCTAAGGGTTTAAAAATAAGATTTTGCAGGAGATGTGAAATTTTTATTTTTCGTCCGATTTTGATGGGGTTTTTTGCATTTGATTCCTCTCAACAGATTTACTCTATCTTTTACCGTTTTCGAGTTATAAGGGGTCAGAGTAGTGGGGGGAGAGGAATTCAATTTCGTATATTGCGAAAAAAAATTATATTTTTAATACGATGGGTTTTTTCCCGAATGATTTCTTATGAAAAAGTTAACAAAGTGACACCAGTTTTGAGGAAAATATGAGTCAAAATGATCTTTTATCCAGTCATATCACTCTGTCCAGCATTTTACTGTGTCCAGATTATACTGTATCCAGCACTTTACTGTCTTCAGCTCTATACTGTGTCCAACACATTACTGTGTCCAGCACATTATTGTGTCCAACAAAATACTGTGTCTACACCGGCTTGTATAAAAACAATCAAAAATAATTTTTGATGTCAAAAAACAATGGATTGTTTAAAGAATAACCCTATGAGTTCATTCATTTTATTTTTGAAAGAATTGATTGCCATACGTGAAAAAAAAAAAAAAAAAAACCCTTTTCACAGGAATTTTATATGGTTTTTACCGTGTGTAAATCGTAGAAAATATTACCTGAGCAATTTTCTTGAGGTTAACGATGAGTTTTCAAGTCCCCTGAAATAGTTTCTGACTTACACATACAATAAACTGTTTGCATAATTCAAAACTTTAAATACGATGTTGTAAACTGTAATATTTGGCGAAAACCCTTAAAAAGCTACCTGTAGCTTTCACACCTGAAATTCCATTCATAAAACGATAATGAACCCGTCCATCATGTTTTGCCCGGCAAGTTGAAACCTAATTTGCATATAAATACAACTTATAACAATAGCTGAAATAAAAACATTTTAAAGAAAAAATTACTGCACAGAATTGATATTTTAAATTTAAATTTAATTTGAATAAAATTTTCATAATGGTTGGACAAACAAATTTCTGTGATTTGCTTATTTACCAGGTGCAGAACTGACACAGAACCTTCGAAATGCAAATTATTGTTTTTCCGAACAAAAATTCATGCAATTGCCCCAACCCAAAGATCACCAATATATGAATCTGTGTATTTTTTTTTTTTTAAATCATATGCATATTATAATCTCCTATATTTAAATAAAATCTTTTGCTTCATATTTTCTCACTGTTCATAAATATGTGGACAAAACTTGGTGTAGTATGATTATCACAAATATGGCAATGAATATTTTCATGCCTGGCACGAATAAGATTACGATAATTGTCCACTTTGTTGTGTCTACTGATACATATGTTTTCAACAAATACAAGGGGTTAAAGTTCAGGACATGGATTAATATTTTTTATTACCCAATCAGTAGAAACCATTTGTACAATTGACCAGTCCAGTTGGTAGGGAAATCCACGTTAGAAGAATTTAACAAATTTTTTATCACCAATTTTCTCCAAAACGAGCACGTCATTTCACAATCAATCTGTTACAGTCTACTTAGAATTTCCACATCTCAATGTCGAGTGCTTAATTTACGTTTAAAATGCTATAAATTGTGTACAAAGCTTGGCCTCCAAAAGTTGACATAAACAAGGATTTTGATCCAAAAGTTCTGCGAAGTTTCGTTAAGTATAATGTGGAATTATGTGTAAAATTGTGGAGAAATCATTCATTCTTAAGTGTCATAAATTTTTTGGGGCAACAGTTTTTGTTCAGTTGTAATCATTGCAAAAGTGCTATGTGGTAAATGAAACGTCAATTTCCCTCACAAAATCTTGGTACGGACTATAAATAAATTTCAACTTATTTTTATCGAATTTATCTCACCCTTGTCTCAGATAAGGGGGAGAGTTGAGCGCTAACAAAGTAGTTTAACACCGCCGCATACTTTATGTGCCTGTCCGAAGCAAAGAACCTATAATCAAGTGGTTGTAATTTTTTACATGGTTATTGTTATTCGTTCTTGGTTTTTTTTTAATAGTTTACGTCGATTGTATTATTTTTTGAATGAGTTTGGCCTTTTATAGCTTCCTTTATTGGATCCCTGCTTATTGTTTAAGGCTGAATAGGACCTGTAGAAGTTTAATTTCGACTATTATTTGGTAAATGCCTTTCTTATGGACAATTATATCACATCTCATATTTTTGTCTTTGACTACTCATTTATATCTTAAATGTGAATAAGGCTTAATTTTAGAACCTGTTTAAATGAGTTACTATCTTAAGCATTATTTTATTTCATGAAGGTATCAGAAACCAAATAACGAGTATTTGATTCTTGGTTTGGTATAGAGGAAAACAACTTCCTGTTTGCCGGGACTTATAGACCATTTTTAAAGTGGAAAATTATCTATCACATTTTCTGCATTCTTAACTGCTCATAGAAAACGAATTTGAGTACTGTTGTTGTGTCGCAAGTGTTTCAAAGAGCGCCACATATGGATCATTATCCGTCGCGTTGTGATTTTATCAGCAATCACGCAGGTTTGAATCTTTATTTTTAACAGGAACTTCAGTATGGATAACTTTTTCATGTAAGACAGTAGATCGCATGTCAGCTTCCTGTTTGTCAAAATATTTAGACCATTTTTGATGATGAAAAATTTCTGTCATATTTTAAAAAAAAAATCACACAGATAAGCCTCTTCATATTTGGCACAGAGCTTCAGTATAGAGAACGACAGTTTCTAATCTCTCGTATGTCCACTTCCTGTTTGTCAGAACTTTGACAATTTTTGGTAGTCGTCTTTCTTGTCAAAATGTCTGTTCCTTTTTACTTAGCACTTCACAGGTTATAGCGTACTGACATTTGATACAGTCCGCGAGTGCGGGCGGAGTATAGAAATAAGCCGGTCGGTTTTTCCGCCTGTAGGTATGTGTGTCCGTTGGTTGGGTGAGATGTGTAAATACTCGACCACCCTGAAAGAAGCGGGTGTTAAGAAGTGAGCTACTCGGTTTCTCAACCAGTTTCGGATGGGGAAATATCACCACGTTAAAGATCTTTTGCAACAACTCCAGCCCAACCAACCCCTTTAAGAGGGATTCTACCCCTGGCGGAAAAACCGAGAAGCCTATTTCTTAACCCCGGCTACTGTCAGGTTGGTCGAGTATTTATACATCATGCCCAACTAATCTGCAGGCGAATAACAAACGGCCTATTTCTTTACTCTTGTCGCCCTCAGGGGTCCGTGTACCTGGTTCTGTAAATTCAAAAATTATTGCGATGTTTTTATATTGTTAATAACGCGACAAGGTAGGAACCGCAATCATTAGAAGTCACTAGTTGTAATGTACTTCAAGATTTAAAGAATCGCAATAACAAAAATCGCATTAGTGCCAGAAAACAAAGAATCGCAATTAATAAATGAACGCAATATTTTCTGAATTTACAGTAGCTGAAAATGATAAGGTAAGGTATTTTGAAAATGTGTTATATTTCCCATTTTGTAAATTAGAAATTTATCAAATGTATCTATAACTTTTGATAAATTTCTTATTTACAAAATGGGAAATATAACAAATGTAACTTTTATTTGGAAATCATTGCGTTCAACTAATATCAGGTGAAATAACTATAGGACACTAAATGCTGAAGTTAAATTTGTTTGCAAATCGTTAATTTTCAGAAATTTTCAAACTATACTTGGAACAAGATTTTAAAAAAGTCACATAAATTTATAGTTTGACTGTTATATTTATATCATGAACACATCTTAAAAACTGATATGTATTCGAATTTTCAGTTGGTCACGGGCATTCAGTCGTAAATGAGAAAGTATAGTTCCGTAAAAACCGGCATTTCAGAATTGATAGAATGTATCATCTTGTATCATTTTAAAAAATCAGAATCTTGTAACGAATATGTCTAATATTTAGTGTATTTAGAACCTACGTTAAAGAATTGTGTAATCTTATAGATACTATGAGAGAGCAAGAACAAATCATTAAAATTTTGCGTCACATTCTTACACGATGTCCAGCAATCTGACAAAACTATGAAGACACCGAGTTAGTATTAATGGTCTATTTATCATATCGGAGAGTAGCTGTAATTAATTTCCCCTTAATCACCTCGACCACAAAATACTTCAGCCGAAAATTTATGTAAATTCACATTGTTTTTCAATCAATTCTTTCCCGTGTCTTGGAAGGAATTACAAGAAAAGCTATATTTTTTATCTAATCAATGAAGAATATTTGATTCTAGAAGTTTTTATGCCGGCTATATATATGTTATGGGATTGTATAAGATATATAGAGGGTGTCTATATTGATTTATGTAAACCTTAACTTGTAAGTAGGTTCAGACAAAAAGGCCATCCGGATGTATTAGAACAACTTGCGGTTTGTGGCTGAATTATATTTATATTATTATTGACCTGTAGGTTATGATTCTTTCATTATTTTTGAAATAATTCATCTCAATGCAGACAGTCAACCCATTTGGGTTTTAGCATTACAATAGAACACAAATAACAAAAATGTCAATGAAACAATAAGTTTAGAAGATAAACATTAAAGTATATGACAGAATCATGACTGTATTTGCTCTCTTTCCCTCAGTTCTAATGACTGTTTAATGAAAGATGCAACAGTCATAATTTGCATGTGTTTTGATGATGTAAACCTACCAGTCACAAAACTATAATTTTAATAGATGTATATATTTTTTACGAAATTAGCATTTTTTTTTGTCGCATGCGAAAATAATCGTGATAGGCATTGCACACTAACATACATCTTTTATGGCCTTTGTTTTTTTTTTTAATTTTACCTCGACTGATTATTACACTGCCTTTATTCCAAGAAAAATATAAACATATATAATTTAAAACAATAATTATAAATTGCTTCCGCAGCGTCTTCACGTGTTTGCAGAAATTAATGAAAAAGGTAACATGTCGAATAGTTACTGCAAAAGATTGTTGTAATGCCGCACTTGGAACTTTTCCTTAAAAATACTTTATTACCATATCTGAACTGTTGTCATGGAGATATTACAAAAAAAAGAAAATCAGTAAATATGAAATATTTTTTGTATTCGGATTTGATCACTAATTTATAAATCTGTGGTGTGATCTGCATATGCAGTACTTTCACAGATATACCTTGACTTTTTTGTTGGTTGTTACGTATTCATAAAAATCATGCTACAAAGGTTTTAGGCACTAACACGTTTGCCTTTTCGCATTTAGTTGAACAGTATAAATATGCATCTAAAGAAGTATTAGCCATATGTCTGACAAGTATCTATTTTCATGATTCTTGCTTGAAATAGGAAATTAAGGGTGATATAAGAAAATTGATATTTTAAGAATTCGTTTTCCTACTGGTACCACACTTTCCTACAAGTAGACCTCTACACTAGATGCGAACTTTGTAAGGATATGTAACAGCCGTCAAGGCGTGAAATTTAATAAACGATCTCTTTTGAGTTACATCACAAATGAATGAGAAAATCAGATGAAAATACTATCTGGGAGGCCTTAATTGATAGAAAAATACTTCCGTTAAATTTGATGATTGCTAATTGAAAAACAAGAAAAACGTATAAATGGGTATTCGGTTGGCATGTCCTCTATTGATTTTAACAGAACGAACTTTTGTCTATCAGAGAAGCATCGTATCGTTCTCAGTTTGCCTTACTGTTTGGATTTAAAGTATACATGGAACCATCGAGACAGTCGTAATGCCAGGGTTATCTATATGTTCGATTCTGTAGAGTTTGGTTGATTTCTGTCAGGACATCGAGAAACTGTTGATTTTAGAACTTGCAAAAAATCGTTGTAGTTACCCGTTCTATTTAGTGTGCAAGTTTTACAGAAAATACAGGGGATTCCATACATTGCATTTATTGCATTTACGGAAACATTTTAGTCTTAAACAAGAAGAAGTTCCATTCGGAAGTGATATTATGTATATAAAGGGTAAAAGTGACATAATATGAACGTTGCGCTATGTCCACGCACAAATTCCAAAATGTCCACAGGTAAATGAAGATATACCGAATGAATAGGCCTTCAATTTTTACCGAGGACACATGAGGTAGTTACTTGCATGGTAGACATTATATTATGTAATTTATTATTATTATGTTTAAAACTAGAGGCTCAGAAGGCTAAGCCTCTATCGCTCACCTAACATTTGGCTAAGCGATTTCAGAAGTGAAGATTTTTTAATGAGTCAGTATAAATCAAAAACAAGAATCGTCCATGGCGGTCATGTTTTTACCCAATCGGGACGAAATCGGGACGCTTTATAAAGAATCTTCCATATATATATGCTCCACATAAAATATTAATTAATATGACCTGGCGGTTTCTGAGGAGAAGAATTTTTTAAATCGAGAATCGTCCATGTTTTTTGTCCGACCTGGACGATATGAGGAAACTTAATAAAGTACCTCCATAGATACTCCACATCAAGTAATAATTCATTTGGCCAAGCTGTTTAAAAGGAGAAGATTTATTAATGTATCAGCCAAACATAAATAAGAATCGCCCATGGCGGCCATCAGGACGAAACGATGAGACTTTTGAAAGGACCGTTCATAGATGATTGCTATAAAGTTTGGTTCAATTTCGATAAGCGGTTTCAGAGGAGAATATGAAAATGTAAAAGTTTACACGGACGGATAGACGACGGACACCAAGAGATGACGAAAGTTCACATGGCTTTTGGCCAGGTGAGCTAAAATGTGAAATGCGAATAAAATTAAAATCGCGGTAGATACATAACCCTTTCAAATAATTAATTTAATACACATGTACTACTTAACTATTCAACTAATTTCAGAGCTTTATATTATAATGTTTTCGATAATTGCTGTAATTAATACAGAAATATATTCTTTTAACAGAATTTGGTTCAGAAAACAAGGAGGACAGTGTAGACTATACAGCTAGTCACAATATTTATATATCTGTTGTATAATGTCAAAATACACGATTTTTTTATTGAAGTTGGTCCAGGTTACGCTGTGTATTTTCGGGAACAATAACTGAAAAAATGTGGTTCTGGAAGTATTCATTTTTTAAGATAAATTATACTTCATTTTATTAAAAGTGCATTAAGTTTTGAAAATTTCATGGTTTGGTTTATTTAATCAATTTTTCGGTGTATTTCAGGGCTAATTGCTACGAGCATTTTGTTTGACCTGCCTACCAGTTAGCCGGGGGACTGAATTAGTTATTGCAAATGTTTTTCACGTGATTGGAGTCCAGTCTCTCCGACATTTACCCATTTTTTTTTTTTTTTTGACAAAGTTTGAGGATAATGGATTTTATACATGAAAAACTTGAACATGTGTACATATTTTTTGAAGATTTTTCTTCAATGGCTTCGGGTTGTTGCAACGTACATCTAACCTAATTTCTAGCTAATTAAATTATTTTTGACCGCATTAACGGCTGACTAGCTCATGTAATCTTTTTATTAAATGATTGACGTACCGAATACGCTTTCTTTACAAATATCTTTATTGGGTGTCAATTATGTATGTATTTAATTGAAATGTGTTCTATCTGTGCTTGTCAAGTATTGTTCAGTCATGATATTAAGATGCCGTGGTACATAGCACTTTAGTTAGGGCAGGTCAAGTTCAGCTAATTGTTATTTCTTCTGGTGAAAAAATCAAATACTAAACTTGATTGATTCAAAAATAAAAGTAGATTGGCGTTATTTTTCTTTACAGACAAATTCAGTGAATTTTATAACAAAATTTTCACGAAAACATTTCATTTTCCGATTCATTAATTTGACTAAAGAAATTGATTAAATACAACAAAACTTTTACACCGTACACCTTTCTTACTAGGACAGACAGATATCGTGTGACTAATAAAAACAGTATATAATTATATTTATACATGGACGAATTCATACCCGTAGCCAGGGGGGGTCGAGGGGTTTAGACGAACTCCCCCCCCCCCCTTTGAAAACAAATAAGCACTGTTTAACTCGCAATTCAGACTGAAGTCTGACTATTAGTCTAAAAACCAGGACTTTCTGAAACATAAAGAAAGTGCCAAGTAATGGTCAGATGGAAGGATTTTTGCACCATATACCCCAGAACCTGGCCGTGAAGTCGATTTGCGAGTCGACGTAACCCCGGCCCACCCCACCCCATTGAAAATTTCTAGCTACGGACATGACGATAAATATTTTATGTCAAATATTTTGTCTTCTCTGTGTATGTTGTAAATGAGAGAAAAAAAATTAAACTTATGACTCTTACGTTTTTCCATGAGAAGATATATGAAAATTCATTGACATTCACAGAAAACGTATATGACATAGGTGTCACATTTGATAATTAAAATTATTTAATAATTTATAGATGAATAAGAAGATCTTAAAATAAGCAGCTTATTTCTATTGTAAACTCTATAACAGATAACAGATAATAGAGTTATCTAGGGTTCTTAACTTTAATTAATTAATATACAAAAGATGCCCTCGCTTGCGAAGCGAGGTTTTATGCTGTATAACTACAATGTCGTCAGAGTCAGAATAATGTGTCTGGGTAAAGTGGCATGTCTTCCTGTGGACTTGCTTTCGTGAGCTAGCACGTTAAAAATCCGGCTCAGCGTGTCGGTCTATTACAAAGCAGGGTTCATTCATTATCACTCATCATTAACATGCTCTCGTCCTGAATATGCATGAAATATTTGCCGCTGGACGTTAAGCACCATTCAATCAGTCAATCAATCTCGTAAATAACTACAAAAACAAACAGCCAATCAAGATGAAAAGAAAAGAAAATACAACATCCTGACTGACTTGGAAAACGGCACCCTTTCTCTTTACTTCTAGAAACTAATAACCGGAAAATATTTCATTGCGATAAATAAAGTTGTGTACTGAACATTCTTTATTTTCTCTTTCTGAAATTTTTGTTTGTATACAATTGTTTGTTGGTATACGTGCACATTTTAAGTTTTATTTACAGTTGTTGTCGCATATGTGTGAAATGCACACCACATGTGATAACAAGAAATGACACTGCTTCATTTTCAATGGTTTTCAATATATTTAATAGTCAGTTTTTTTTCTTTCTTACATTGTGAAATGTTGTTGTAACAATTGTCAAAGTTAGTTACTGCATAGCTGTTACTTTTCTAAAAAGTAATTATATTTGCAAGATACTTTTGGATAATATTATCAGTAGACAGTTTTCATTTCCTTTTGATGTGTGGTATTCACACTTATTTGCGATTCCTTGCACTTAACATGTTGATATAATTCGGAAAACAAGTTTAGCAATGTTGAATAAATATTGTGAATTTTATACGCGATATTTTCCACAATTAAATCGAATTAAATGATACTAAATAAAAATGTTTATAACAAATGCAGCTGTGCAAGACACATGTGTATGTCATTTAAATCTGTGGGGAAAGTTGAGAAAGAAAGAAATTTGATAAACAAGACGTTCACAAATATGTCTCGCCTGCTATGCAGGCCAGGCGTATATAAATTTTTGTCTATGTGTCTGTCCGCATTGTCGAATACCCTTGTGAGAGATCAGAAGTGCAAAGTCAAAGAGACAAGACAAATTTGTAACAAACTATAAGATAAAACTAAAACAAAAGGAACAAAGGCTTAGAATCCAAGGTTGAAGAAAACTTTTTATACAGAAGAATGAAACTTTGCATATATATTTAGTTCTGAATTAATGTGACCTTGGGGGTAATATGTTTTTGACTTCGAATATCTTGTACAGCTTCAGTGTGGGTTAAGGTTGAAGGTTTAGTTTTTCATGAGTTCGTTACGAAACTGTGCAAATGGATAGTTTATTTTATGATCTTTAACAATTTGATATTACAGTGTCTCTAAGTTCATAGGTCATTGAATTTGAATTTCTTTGTTGAATTTCAGTATGAAGATACAGGTTAAAAACAAACATAAATTATAAAAAATTCGAAACATACTTCCATTGCCTTAAGTTAAGGATTTTCTTCTTGGTACAGGTTCAAAAATTTATGACTGATTCATAAAGTGGTGTATGACTGATTTATATACGTGCTTCTTTTGCTATGTTTGGATCTTGGACTTCCCATGTTTTAGTTCTAATGCTACTGATGAGAGATTACTCCTTGAAATGTACATATAGTTTATCAAAATTCTCCATATTTATTCAACATTGATAATTTTGTATTTTATAATTTTAGGTTTATGACATCGGGGACACAATCCATATTCGTGCAACGGGATTCAGTGCCAAAGGTTTCAAGACTCCTTTCTTTCTTTATGTAAGTACAGTCGCTTTATTCAGAAAAGTTGGTGAATTTACCATCAGAGCATACAAACTTCTGAAACACTAAGAAGACATAAATACACATGTTCTACACCGTGTATTGAAATTGTACATAATAAAACGTATACATCAATAAGGGTGATTTACGTTTCATCAAAATGGGTGACTTACGTTCCTTATTTATATTTTGTAATAATATATACATATTACAGTTTTTACAGACCTTTACAAGAAACAAAAAGCGAAAAAGCATTACTTTGAAGTTCCATCTTTACAAATATATAGACCATTAATAACTGCTTTGAGATAACAATTTTGAAAAGTGAAATACTTTTATTAAAATCCAATATAAAACAAAAACTGAAGAGATTTTGATTTTTAAGTAGTTGCTTTCCCTAAGTAGTCATTAGAAAGAACAAATCATATTTATAAATTAATTTGCATTATTTTCAATTTTGATGGTTCACAGCATCCGAAAATTAATTTAAAGGTTGGATTTCTATTTTTCAAAGCATTTCAATGTTTATTTTTAATGGCAGATAATATTGAATTGTAAATCTTTATTACATAAATAAAATTTATTTAAGATTTTGATTAACAACAGCATTTTAAAAGCATTTATAATTATTAGATTTAATTAAATGAAAAATGCATTTACTTTGCATTTAAAACAACAAAACAACAATTGGTTTCGACAATTAGTTAATTCAATGACTACAGTCATATTTCTGTTGATAGTTAGTACATTTATATTGCATAAACATAAATTACGAACTAGCGTCTTAAATGCAAAGAGAGTATGCATGGCATTCAGGGACATTCCTACGGTGTTTTTAGCTTATCTAGCCGAAGGCCATGTGAGCTATTACCGTCACTTGGCGTCCATCGTCGTCCGTCGTCGTTAACATTTTGAAAAAAATCTTCTCTGAAACTACTTTATGGATTTGGATGCAACTTTGTATGATTGTTCCTTATGGCTTTCTGCACAAAGTTTATGCTTGGATTTTAGATCCTTTGAAAAACATGGCTGCCGTCACTAAAAATAGAACATAGGAGTCTGACATAAGATTTTCGCATCTATCTAAAAAAAAAAACGTTAACTTTAGCCAAATCTGACATTGAGTCAAAGTGTTCAACATGATGAAACCTAGCTGTGGTGAAATTTTGGTAGAAAGTCCTTCTCTTGTAGGAGTTATGGCTATTTTTAGACGTTTTTTTTTTGCTAATTTTAAAGTTAGAGCTTTAAAAATCTTCTACTCTGAAACTAACGAATTGATTTAGATGCAGCTTTGTATGATTGTTTCATAGGGTATTCTGCAATAAGTTTCTGCTTCGATTTTTGATCCGATGAAAAACATGGCTGCCGTTACAAAAAACAGAGCAATGGGGTCTGACATAAGAATTTCCCATATATCTAAAAAAAAACGTCAACTTTAGCCAAATTTTGTCACAGGTTAAAGTGTTCAGCATGATTAAATATATCTGTGGTGAAATTTATGTAGAAATTCCTTATCTGTTGTAGGAGTTATGGCCCTTTTAAGGCGGTTTTTAGTCAATTTTGAAGTTAAAGTTTTAAAAATCTTCTCCTCTGGAACTACTGAATGAATATTGATGCAACTTTGTATGATTGTTCCTTAGGGTAATCTGCACAAAGCTTGTGCTTTGATTTTTATCTTTTGAAAACATGGCTGCCGTTACTAAAAAGCCAAATTCTGACATAATTTTTTTTTAATTAAAAGGTTCAAATCTTCACCTCTGAAACTACTGAATGGACTTTTATGCAACTTTGTATGATTGTTCCTTCGGATATTCTGCACAAAATGTTTTGTTTGATTTTTGAACTGTTGAAAATCATGGTTGCCGTTACTCAATATAGAACAGAGG
>JAULBM010286770.1:0-16125 GCA_032357055.1 Geukensia granosissima | reverse complement strand
TTGCTATAATTTTGTCGATTTTGATATTCATCACACACAAAAAAATAGAATCAGGTTTTGCACAATAAAAGATGTATGAAGTACAAGTATTAAGTTAAAACATGCTTTGTGATGTTTTTTGTGTGCTCATAACTATTTTGAAGAAAACACCTAAAAAGATTTGTTTCTTTTAGAAAATGTTTCGTTCTTGTTTATATAGTAAAAAGTGGTTTGATAGTTTGTTGAAAGAATTACAATTATATAAGTACAAGTTATGAATTATTAAAAGACGATTATAAAACAAGATTTAAAAAACGTGCTGTGTTGACACAATTCTAAAATTTTGGTCAAATATGGCTTTTAAAGTATCAACTTCTTGATTTTAAGAAATTCGTGGATTTGGGATACGGTAAAAAATTTTTTAACTGTTAGTCAAGATCTTTTTCAACATGAGTATACTTTACCGCATTTTCATTTTAAAGGAGTCTTTGTCGCCCTCCAAACACCAAAGTTGTACGCAACATGTCATTTTAAGGTAGGTTTGGTTTCTAACTTAAACAATTATTCTAAGTTGAGGCCCTTTTTCAAACTATTTTTATGATGAGTTATCTTCTTAAAACGATCTTGTTATTTCTTGATATTGTTCGGTCTTCTGGTCATTTTAAACAAGGATTTGTAAATGAAAGCTGCAGTGGATTGGAAATATATCATTTTATTGCACAAAGCAAATGACCAGTATTTGAACCTTAATAATTACGGAATTTTTTTTCAAAGATACAATAGTTTTTAATTACTGTCATATCAAGACATGTTCGTCACGCTCACTGCCCAAAAATCAATACTGACAACAATTAAGAATTCGAAGATATTGAAGTGGCAAACGGATATCGTTGTGTCACCAGAAAAAGCTTTTTCATTTGTTTTATTGGGATTTAACGTCACTTTCAACAACAAATAATATCATGGCTGTCAGTTTCACCTGTGGAAGAGCCGGAGTGCTCGGATAGAGGCGCCGACCATAGGCAGGTAACGGACAAACCTTATCACGTGCGATATGATTCGAACGTACCGTTTTTTTTTGTGTGGTACAAAGTCAGGTACGAACTCACGCCGTATAGGTGATGGGTTACAGTACAGTGATCTGTACAAGAGAGATTATATAAATTACCTAGACCACTCGGTCAACCAATTAACCAGAAGAAAGAAAATTCCATGGAGAAGACAAACAACAATACACAAAACAATACACAGAAATCAAACCAAAACTGTAGGAACATGAACCCTGAATAAACAAAGTTAAGCTCAGAGAAAGCAAGTCATGAGTGGCATGCACCATGGTTGATTGATTGATTGTTGGTTGCTTTACGTCTAGAGGCAAATATTTCATGCATAATCAGGACGAGAACAAGTTCAACAATTATCAATATCGAAAAAATGTGGTCTGAGACACAACAGGGCAACGGTTTTTGACTGTGACTTAGAAAAGGGAGTGATGGGTAGCGATGTAAATTTAGCCTCTTGTAGCAGAATAAGCCTTCTTTTTTCGAAAACTACAAAAGGGGTATTTTACGTGCAAGGAGCGTGGCACTCTCCAAACACGTTACCCACTATGGTCCACGGCCAGATTTTCCGTATTATTACCTGGGAACCCCCAACGAGAGGGCCTCCCCTATCCGCCACCTGGGGTTTGCGCTGGGTCAGCATGCACCATGGTAATAGAAGTGAAACCTAATAGTGAGTCATAATTAGTGAAAGTCAAAACAGTGGGATCACTATATATATATTTTACCCTGAAATTCTTTTCGAAATAGAAATAGTCAAGCATACGCTGAAGTTTAGGAAAACAGATACATTATCTTAGCGATGATATCACTATGACTTTAAATAAGCTTTAGGATAGCAAAAATGGAAATATGAGCCATTGTTCTGTCATGTAAAGGTCATTTTGCTGGAAATAACATAGGTCGTATACGCCTTCATAAATGGTGTGTTCAGCTTATCACATTATAACTTTTTTACGATAAGGGGTTTTATCGAAAGATGCAGCAAATCTTTCCTTAAAGCAAATCTTTCATGTCTTAGCAAATTATGCATAAAAAGAAAATTTTCTTTGGGGTAAAGACTTCTTAAAAAACTAGATTTGGGTCTTCAAAGTAGGATTTTTTTAAAAATCCAAAAGCAACGTTCAATACCTGCTAGATTGTTATGGCCAAATACGACATATTATGAAATTCATATTACGTATTTGTCACTGAAAGCCTTTCTTTCAGGAGCAATCCTCTTTTAGTAAAATCGTGAAAATAGCCAGGATCCTTTGGGTAATATTTTAGCCACATTTATACTCCATAAGTTAGTGCGCCTTGAAAGTTGCTACTGTGATTGGAAAGTTCACAATGGGAAAACCAATGTCATCTCTCTTGTAAAGCTTTGTGATCAACCCACCCTTCCTGTCAAATTTTAGATGTACATCGCCATAGGAGTAGATTTATTAAGTTTATGTATATTATTTATAGGCCAACGCGACACAAACGCGTTTCTAACTGTCGTTTTTTTCGTGACAGTCAAAATATCAAGTCCTTCCAGGATTTACTAATTTTGTTTGTAAAATTGTTCTGAAATATTGCTTAAATATCTCCCACTTGGCGTTAAGCACAGTTTTTATGGAAAACGCAATTCCTTCCTAATTATTTATTTTTTTTATAAATAAAAGGGTCTTGCGAAAAGACCTTCTTAACAATTTTTTTTCTCAAATCATAAATTAAGATTCGTCTCTCAACGCTACGTTTTCTAGACTGCTGTTCCTATTGGAACTGATGTTTTTGCTTATTCTCTGCGACTGAGTCTTTTCTTGCCTTTAAATGTAAAAGTCACGCTACGTGCTTAATGCAGAAAAAAGAACAACTGAAGATAACAAATGGATAAAAGACTTCAAATGGAAAACTTTTTTAAATAGCTGTGTCACGAAATGTCATAATTGTCACGATTTCTTCATAGCCAAATAGAGAAACCGATATCTAATAAACCAAATCAATTAATGTCTACGAAATCTTCTTTAAGACTTTATCCGTAAGATCTCAATTGTGTGACCTTCAGTATTAAAAAAGAGCATTATAAAAAACATCAATTTTAGTAATTAACAGAAATATAATTCCTCGGACATAAAGCTTTGCCCTTTTTTTGTTACTTTGATTTTTTGTTTGTTTGTTTTTTTTTTGGTTTTTTTTTTGTGTTAGTTCTTTTGGTATTTTCGTTCATATATAACTCAAAATACAAGAGCTTAATATACTTAAATGTATCAGAGAGATATGTTTCGATTATATGATCAATCAGATTTATCCAGGGTTTCGAGAGGCCTATATGAAAATTGGTTAACTAGATATATTAGGTCCATAAAAGGAATTCGAAGATGCCATAGGAGCAGACAGAATTCATTTAGTCAGAAGACAGGCAAGACAATGGCCAATAAAATGAAATGAAAGAAAAACATAGAACAAACAGCACTATACAAAAAACTAAAGCTAGAGTTAAAATATCCCTACAAAAACCAAGGTGATTTCAGATGCTCCGGAATGGTAAGAAACTCCTGCTCCACTTGTGACAACTGTTGTTATAGTGTCATTTGACAAAGACTTTTGAGCCTTGGTGGCCGAGTGGTCTAGGTAGTTGATTTAAACCTATCGGTACAGATTACTGTAGCTTTCGCCTATAAGGTGTGAGTTCTCGCCTGACTTTGTACCATAGAAAAATGGGAAACTCGCATCGCACGTGATAAGGTTTGTTAGTTACCTGCCCGAGGTCGGTGGTTCTTTCCGGGTACTCAGGCTTCCTCCACCAGTAAAATTGATCGCCGCGATGACTGAAATATTGTTAAAAGTGGCTTTAAAACCCTATCAAATAAACAAACAAGACAAAGACTGAAAATGATAGCATTACCGGACTTTTTGGAAAAAGTTCTAAAAAAGTGTTGGAGCATTTAAACATAGTAACGTGTGTATGTTTACGTTAAGGCCACAAAGGTGTCAACATTTTACAAGCTTTTCGGTGTCAACAGGTCATTAGTTTATAATACTAATATATTGATCAATTTTTGTTGTTAATTTAATAATTATTTTATCAATTTTGATAATAATAATGATTGCCTTGCGTACCGTCAATGATGATTTCCTTTCCATTTTGAGCTGATAAATACACCTGTACAGATAAAGTTCATAACCAAAAAAAAAAAAAACAGGCTGTAGGTCTAACTTCAATACTTTTTCATTATCATTTTATACCCATAGTTGAAACATTTCCATTTTTACCTGATATATATATACCCAAAGTTGCCTGTTTAGAAAGTTTAGAAATTTTTTTAAGTTGTTCATGTATCATAGACAAATGACGTGTTATCAAATAATACCGCATTCCAAAATACTAGAGACCTTTTTGTAAAATTGTTGCCTTTATCGCCATAAAAGGCTGAATGTACAATTTCAACCCAAAACTATTTTTTGTGAAAGTAAAAAGTAGTTGTCCATTTGTGTCCTTACTAATTTCTTATTTTTGTTTATTTTAACAATTTTAACGTCCAAACATCATCAAACTTCTACAGGTTGCCCTTAGAATATCAAGTCAAAAGTAAATATACTTGTATTGTCCGTTTTGCCATTTCATTGTTATCATGCTAAATTTCATTTTCATAAAATCCTGCGTGAAAGTCAGCAGAGAAAAGTAGAATTTTTTAAAGAAAATTCTTTATCACTCATGGTAAAACAATTGGGCTAACAATTTGACTATACCCGAGTTGTGTGTTCTTTAACTTTAAATCTTTGATATTATTTTATTCAGAAACTGCATGATTATAAAGTGGACTGGTACTTAAAATATCGTTTTTAAATGTGTTAAAATGAGTGATGGTGTATCGTCAACATGTTTTTCCCAGTGAGATTGTACTTTATATGTATTATATAGCTTTTAAAACAAGTTTCAAATCAATATCAACAGGAGTTATGAAATTTTTAACGCGTTTAGTAAAAAAAAGAATCGATTACAAAAGAGGTCAAACACTTGTAAGATTTCATAACGTTATACTTAATATCAGCAATAGAATTAATATAGAATGACAATTATGCATAATAATACACAATACGTTATTCAAGTTAATGTTTACAGAACCAATAAGTATGAAATGATTTTAAAAGAATTTTGTATTCTTTACTGATTCGTTACCGGTGCTACGCGATAGTCCCATCGCATACTAACTAAATGACACTTTTAAAGTCTTTCACAAACATGAAAGCAGTTTGCAAGATGGCCTGGCGAATTAATTATCAAAATGTCATGATTACATAATCCCACTTCTTACAACCTAAGTTGATCTTCATTGTTTCTGTTGCTTTTTGATGCCGTTTCCAGTCGGACAGCTTACTCAATATTATTTTGATTCCTCGATGCAATATTACTTCCAAAAGTCTAGGGATGAAACTAGCTTGCAGTACTCTGCTTGATGCTTGTTGATATGAACTTGTAGAAGACCAGAAAACAAGGATAAACCTTTGTCTTGGTTGAACTTTATGGTTGACAAACCACTCCATGGAAGCCATATCAACATCTTACAAAGGAATTCTACCAATTCATTTGCGGAGGGTCTGTAGTCCAATCAAACTTGTTTAAAGAGGTCATCATTGGGAAGAAAAATTGCCATATTTGACAATTCACCTGTTAAATAAAGTTCTTTAATGATAAAACCTTAAACCATTGAGAATAAAAAATGTGATGTTAAAATCAAGCGATTGCTTAAAACAGGTAAAATAAAAGGTGGGTGTGACTATATTTGAAAATGTGACATATTGCTTTGAAATCCGGATTTTAAAGTATCGTCCTAAATCTGAAAAACAATGAAAATGATATACAAAGCGTGCAAAAAATGGTTGATGGCTAAACGGGCAGTAATGTCTTAGATTTCAACTCAATCTCCGGAACACAGAGTATAGTACTTCCTTCGTCAGACATATTCATCTCAGTCTGTCTTTGATGTTCCGACATTGATTGCCTGGATTGTGACGTCAAAATAGTTTTTACGTCAAGAAATTATTGCGTCACAAGCAGGTATGTCCACTATGCGAGGAAGCTCACAAAATGGCGTATTCACCAATGGCAGTTTATCTGAAAGCTAGGACACTCTGTTTCGGAGATTGAATTCAACACTATTCAAAAAGCATAGCAACCTCAGAATCACAATAATTGTTTAATTTAAGACATCAAAGAAATGTTTAAGGTCCAGTGTAGTACACGCATGTGAGAGATCATGAGTGCAGAGTTCAAAGAGACAAGGCATATTTGAAACAAACTAAAAGACAAAACGAAAAAAGGAACAAAGGCTTGGTTTAAAAAACAGGAGTAAGATCAAGATTTACAGTTATAAAGTCTCATCAATAACAATGAAATTTCAAATCCTTGTTTATCCAATCTGCATAAGATAGATTCTTTATTTAATACACTCTAAACATCAGGAAAGCATATTCTCATAAGTTTCAAAACTATTAAGGAAACAGACAAATTATAGAAACACCACGAATCCATTTAGAACTTTATGGCTATCCTTGTTTTTAACAGGGTGCTTACACGTGTTTGTACGGTTGTAAAATTACTTACAAAAATGTTCTTTTCAGAAGACAGACCTAATTATAGTTCGTTATCACTGTTTTACAATATACGACATTTCGCTTGGGGAAACGGATTTTATGTTCACTGTTTAATCATTTCGAATAGTCAAAACAAAATCCTGAGCCAAAAGGAGAAATAAATTTATTTTGTGTTTTTATTTGGCACAAAAAAAGAAAAAACGAATTGTTACTAAAAAGGAAAAGATACTAGTACTGAAATTAATACCAAAAAGACACCAACCCTTTACATTTTGTGTCAAAACCTATCCAAACCTTTTCTTCCACCACTTTAAAACCTTCCCCGTTTTCACCTTTACAATACAATTTTTTTTTAATTCTATATGAGTTGGTATCGTATTTTGTTCATATGATTAACGATATTCCTCAAATTTACAAGAAATATTTCTTCGTTGCAGCATAGACATGAAGCCGAAAAATGATTTGATATGCGCATCACCGCATTATACACTTGATTGACTTTTTAATAAAAAATTCCTTGTATTCCATTCTTTAAGAATTACACACTAGCGTGTTCTATAAAAGGTTTCATCTATATATTTGGCTTTTTGACGTACGTTTGTCATGAACTGTATAATATTTCATTTGGTACACACAAATGAATAATTAACGATGTCTTAACACATCTGGAGACATCTTGAGACATACTTAAAGATTTGTACGTCTAACTACATGTTGTAATGAAATTAAGCTCGATCATTATATCTGTCTAAACAGCTTTAGTATTCAGTACCTTTAAATTAATAAGACAAAGCCAAACAAGCATTTACTTCATCATTCTCACTATCCGAAACACGTTTAATTGCTACTTTCACTTTCAATATTGTTTACAGTTGCCATGGTTCAGTATAATGTCCAAAGACAAATCCCGGAAAGTAGTATGTTTAGATTACGGATAAAAAGTCAGTCAGACTCTTTGCCAGAACGTAATATATTATCACTGGTGCAAACGTAATGAGAACAGTGACAGCATTTGGAATAATCCATTAGGGGCTGTATGAAATAATAGAATAATCCACATACGACTTTAAATACGGGTGTTTCAGTTAGAATCGTCAGTCTTTATGTTCGACTCATTGGCCCAGTGGTCACAGAGTGAAGAAGCCCTTACGGTTAAGGTAAGCGGACGAGTTATTGTGATTCTGAATAAGGATTGCATTTGCTACCTGAAAAGGATAAGCATAATTAGAAGAATAAATAGTGACGCATTGGTTTTAAGCAGTGGCATTGATCAAATACACGCATTGGTCAAACACAAGCATTGGTCGAGCACACGCAGGGACAAGTTTGAGCTATTCCGATTAAACCTATAAGTCCTGACTTGGAACAACGCATTAACAATGTAGAAGCCTAAAACGCCCGGGATTTATAAGTCTTCTCATTTACGCACTGGTTTAGAATTATACAGGACGGGTATACGCACTGGTCAGGGGAGAACTGGTGCAGTCAAAACGCATTGGCATTGAAGTTGTGCAAATACCAGTTTAGGTGCGTTGGTCCGGTACAGAGTGTATCTAACTAGTCAGTGTCTAAGGATATAGACATTTAATATATGAAAACATATTACCAAGCCAGTAAAAGGGTTATTCAGTTTGATAATATATAAGTATTTTCTGTATCCAGGGAAACAACTCTGGCACGATACCCAGCATCCCTTTTGTAATTATATATAGGTTAAGGGTGGTACGCTTCATAATTGGCGGCAGCGGGGGGATACAGGAAAGGTACTTAATATCATTTGTTATCAAAGATGTCTGACGCGGAAGAAATAGCCGCGGAAATTAGCACTTTGCAAGATGAATAAGCAGAGAAATTAAAAATTTTACATGATTCTCAGAAAACGATTGAATCAGTTGAACACTCTATATATCGCGAGATTTAAGTGACTCCGGCGTTGTACGCACTGGACGCATTGACTTTAACTCCAAAACAAGAATTCGAGAAAATTTGATTAAACCTACCGGCACGACTTTACCGCGCAATGATTTTGAGAAGTTGTTAAAAAATGAAGACAAAGGAGCACGTCCAAAGACCAATGCCTCCAGCAAACAAAGAACATCAGAAGACAAGAGTAGAGAAGAAGCGTTGATGATGCCGTTACTAACACCGATCCTGAGACCCAAAGACTCTACTCCTGATACAAGGAAAGGTTTAAAACAACAACGCACCAATCAGAGACGTGATATACAGCTTGCAAATTATGACGAGAGTGGAGAATGGAATGACTTCAAGTCTTACTTTGATGCTTGTGCAGTAATAAATGAATGGGACGAACGTGAACAAGGCTTGTATCTAGCAACAGCTTTACGAGGTCAAGCCCAAGCAGTATTTGGTGATTTGCCTGCAGAAAAGAAACTGGACTTTAATACGCTAGTAAAAGCGTTGGAAGAAAGATTTGCTCCTCCCAATCAGACAGAACTTTACAGAGTTCAATTAAAAGAGAGACGTCAGCGGGCAAACGAAAGCTTGCAAGAATTGGGACAAGCCATCAGAAGACTTGTGAATAAAGCTTTCGTCGCAGCACCAGCAGAGGTTAGAGAGACCCTCTCAACTGGGCATTTTCTTGACGTATTGGTGGATTCTGAAATGCGTATAAAAATAAAACAATCAAGACCAACTAATCTTAATCAAGCTATCTGCCTAGCAGTTGAGCTCGAGGCATTTTACAAAGCTGAAAGGAAATTTGAAACAGGAAGAGGACATATGCGCGCTGCGCATGCAAACGAAGAAAAAGAAGACAACCCTCTGCTTGAACGGATGAATGAAATGATGAAAACATTTGCACAATAGATAGATACTTTGCGCAAAGAAGTAGAGGAGTACAAAGACAGTATACCAAAAGGTACCCAAGACAAGGTACTAATTGGAAAAGGAACATTGAATGTTTTAAGTGCGGCAAGAGGACATATCCAAAGAGAGTGTAAATCATCCAAACCAAAACAGGGAGAGCCAGAGGAAAAAGATACTACAAAGAGTGGGGGAGCAAAGGCTGTTCATCCAAGCAGGAGGCAGAGAAGATTTCACAACCATAGAAAGGTACCTGGCGTTGGAACACATACTGCAAGTGAAGAAGCTGGGATTTTTATTGATGTCTTAGTTAATGATAAACCGTCAAAACTACTGGTGGACACTGGGGCTACTGTTAGCTAAGTTTCGAGCAAACTTTTCCATCAATTTAAGAAAGAGAGCACACCAGAACTTAAAATGCCATTCGGTCTAGCATGTGCACCGGCAACATTTGAACGCCTAATTGAAAAAGTGATGGATTACAATGGGACATTTGTCTTGTCTATCTAGATGATGTGATCGTGTTAGCAGAAACATTTGAACAAATGCTTACTCGTCTGCAAACTGTATTCGATCGTTTGAGACAAGCAGGCCTTAAACTAAAACCGAAAAAGTGCGAACTGTTTGCTAAGAAAGTGTCTTTCCTTGGACACGTAGTATCAGAGGAAGGTATGGGAACAGACCCAGAGAAAATAAAAAGCATACAAGAATGGCCAATCCCCTGCAATCCAGAGGAGCTCAGGACATTTTAAGACTTTGCGGATATTATCGCCGCTTTATTGCAAATTTTTCTGCAACGGCGAAATGCCTTTATTCCCTGACGGAAAAAGGACGACTTTATATATGGACAGATGAATGTCATGTGCCTTTGATGTATTAAAACGAAAGATGACCGAAGCGCCTATTCTTGGGCATACAAACTTCTCAGAAGATTTTATCCTTGACACAAGCAATAACGCTATAGGAGCAGTGCTATCCCAAAACATTGACGGCGCAGAGATAGTCATAGCATACGCAAATCGCACGTTGTCGAAATCAGAACGAAAGTATTCTGTAACGCGTAAGGAACTGCTAGCAGTTGTTCACTTTGTGAAACACTTTAGACACTTTTTATATGGCCGCAAGTTCACGGTACGCACTGATCATAATTCGCTACAATGGCTCATGAACTTTAAAAATGCAGAGGGCCAATTAGCGCGTTGGCTAGAGGTGTTGACTACATACAACATGGAGATTCGTCACCGTCCCGGAGCAAAGCATTCAAACGCAGATGCTCTCAGCAGAATACCGTGCAGGCAATGTGACTTTTCACCCGAATGGGAAAAAGATGTAGTGAACACAATAAAAACCGAATTTCTTAAACCAACTGTAGAGTCGGACAGTGACCACAAGGAGAAAGACAAGACTTTACGGCAATTGCAAGAACAGGACGCAGACTTGAACATCATCATTGAATGGATCAAACGCTGAACGAAACCAGACCAACCTGGTTTAGGACAGTACAGCTATGTGGTAAAGACTCTTTGGTCGTTGTGGAACGATCTGATAGTGGACGAGAATATTTTAAATAAAATCAATAGGCAAGGATCTGGCAAACGTTTGGTTGTTCCTATGAAAGAGAGACGGACAATGCTAGAATACTGTCATGAAAAGATAACATCTGGGCATATAGGGGTCAAGAAGACACTGGGTAGGTTGAAGACAAAGTTTTATTGGCCTGGAATGAAACAAGATGTGATTGCCTATATTGGAGGATGCGAAACATGCGCCAAGGGAAAGGGGCCAGTAAAAAAGGAAGCGAGCCCTTTGCAATTACAGAAATCAGGCTTTCCAATGGAAAGGATAGCGGTAGATATTCTTGGGGAGTTAACAACAACGGAGAAGGGCAGCAAATTCGTTTGGTGATAAGCGACTATTACACCAAATGGACCGAATGCTTCGCTATGTGTAATATGGAGGCTGCCACAGTAGCTCAAATTCTTATCACTGAGATCGTGACACGTTCCAAACATCATTCATTCGGATCAAGGCAGTCAGTTTGAGAGCGAGCTTTTCGCTGAAATGTGTCGTTTACTCCAAATAACAAAATCAAGGACAACTCCCTACCATCCACAGAGTGACGGGATGGTGGAGCGTTTTAACAAAACACTGGCTACCATGCTTAGTGCGTATGTAGACGACCATCATTCGAACTGGGACTCCTTGCTACCATTTGTAATGATGGCTTATCGGTCATCGTTGCATGAAACCACGGGATGTACCCCAAATCGCTTAATGCTTGGCCGTGAAGATTTCACGCCAATAGACCTCATGTATGAAGTACCCAGTTCAGTTAAGAAGATACCACCAAACAGATGGGTATGGGAATTACAAGAAAGAATTGAAGATGCACATAACTTCGTTCGAAGTTATACTGATGCGTCGATGCAAAGACAGAAGAAGTGGCACGATCGTCACCTCAACTGGGGAAAATTCAAAGAAGGTGATAAGGTTTTTGTTTTCTTTCCAACACGAAAACAAGGACATTCGCCAAAGTTTACTAATTAATGGAGAGGCCGTTTTAAGGTTTTGAAACGCTACTCAGATGTCAACTATTATGTAAACTGTGGAAGAGGTGGACGATCTCAGGTAATACATATTGACCGAATGATACCTTGCAAAACACAGCGGCTGCAGGGGGAATCAGAAATTGAACCAGAAAAGAGCATGGTACAGGGAAAGGACAATGATGAAAATGAGGCGAAGCTGAAAAGCAGAGGAAGAGGAGATTCCCGAGCGTTCGACAGAACTAACGAAAATAAAATCATAGACCGCGACGCGATCGGAAATTACCGGCGTACTTAAAAGATTATGATATTGACTAATCTTTTCACAATACCATGTTTGATACCTGTAAATAAGTTAACTTTATTATTATAGACTAAGAAAAATGTTAATAGACCTGTCGAAACACACCATGTTTTCTTTTTTCTTTTAAGGATGGCTGACACAAAGAAGACACCCAGGAAGACGAATAAGATCAAGTGCCATGTATGTTTCGTAGAGTTTGTCTCAGAGGTCGGTTGGGAGAAACACATTGTCAATTGTGCAAGAAAGGAGAGGCAATCCCTTAACTTCTTCTGTCAGTATAAGGGATGTTGTACTTACGTGTCCTCAAGGAAGACAGATCTGAATAGACACCGTAACAGAAAACACGGTCAAGTTGAGGTAGACTCCGATAGCGATTGGGAGAGGTGCAATCCGGGGTCTTTGTCTGAGATTATTGGTGACCCTACGACGACCACTAAGGGTAATTAGACCATGACGCAGAGAAATTCCGTAGTGACTGAAAAGGGGCCATGTATTAGGAAAGCTACCACTCCAGCACCGGTAGCAGCTCCGACAAGAAAAGGTTACTGGATACTTTTTCCTGCTGTTTTCCACCAGTTAAGGTGCCTCCTCGCACGACTGCTACTGCGGTGCGTCCAACGGTCATTACTACATGCATAGCTCCTGTTCGGGCATCTACAAACATCTCTTATGCCGTATCCTCACAGCCAGCAACCAGCATTGTACTTTCAGTAAATATAACCAGCCTTAACCGGCCGATTGTTACCATATCTGATATTGTGGCAACTACTGGGGACTCTGTGGTGAACAATCAGTCTGATCCACTATTTTCGGACGATTCAGTCGATGGTCAGCCGATCTTTACAACATCCGGTAGGTCTGCTACTTGTGTTACAGATACTCTTCAGGAGGGCAGCATCCCGACAGTGTTTAGACCGATATTCCCCGTATTTTCACCTAGGAGGTTCAGGTCATCTACACCCGTCAGCAGTGTTGCGGGTGATCCTTTGCCGATGCCAACTGAGCAGCGTCTTCCCACATTCATCGCAGAAAAAGAATTGTCCGTTATTTCGTGGAAGGAAAAGAGATTGATGAAATAGAAGAGGAAGAATGGCAGGAATAATTTTCATCAGGACAATATTGTGACTCAGGATTTCGTTGTGAACTTTCCAATTTTTTTTATTGTTGATGTGCATTACGGGTAAAATAGCATTTGAAAGAGGAATTTTTTTGGTTTTTGTTTTGTTTTGTTAATTTTATAAAGAATACTGTTTATTTTCTTGTTCCTTTTGTATGTCCTTCGGAAGGGACGTTAAGCCGTTGGTCCCGTGCTCAGGGAATGTCACGCCCTGGGTACGTAAAAGATCCCTCAGCAGAGTTCGATAAGAGCAGGCTCCTTGAGGCCGCTGTCTGAGGCAAAATTCTTCAAAACCGGCATTAAAAATAGCATCTTTCTAGTGACAGTCAAAATTTACTTCTTATTGGAAATGGTCAAAATGGAAGTTCTAAGTTTTGCTTACATTTGCTCCAAGTATTTACTTGCACTTTTGTACCTAAGATGATATGGACAGGCTTAAAATTTCTTCGAGCAATTTCAGGAAAATCTGTATCTATCGTTTGTCGAACATAGCTGACAATATTGGTTCGTGCAGCTAGTATTTTTATATAACTACCCATACGCACCAGGGTTACGTTTACGGTTTACACGTTACATTTTAGCGTGTATCTTGACGTTGGTAGAGGTGTTTTCTACGGGTTGTTCCAGTTTATGTTGCTGAATAAGCAACATGTGTTCAGTTGCTGACCAAGCAACTTGTGGTAACTTTCTTAGAAAGTAATGGAAATATAGTGATATGAGTACTTTATTTTACAATGTTTGGATTTCGGCTTTCTTACGGTTTGGTTCTAATGCTACTGGTGATAGGTAAATTCTTGAAATATAGCATATCCAAATTGACCATACTTATTAACAGTAAATGGTGCGTGAATGCTTTAAAACAAAAATACAGACTAAGGGTTCATTAATACTTCAAAAGCGATCGTTGCGCAATGCCGTGCGACGTTGCGCGAAAATCGTTTTGTGTTTATACTCGACGTAGTTTATTTATACTTTTAATCCCAGCGAAAATCGAAATGTCGCGCGACGATCACTTGACGAAATATAAATGAGCCCTAAATGAATAAGGTCAAAAGATATCAACATTTTATATCTTAAAACAAACCAAACATATTAAATGGGGAAATGTACAACAAAATGAAAGTGAAACTTCATCCCAAATTTTTTACCAAAAGGTCATTGACAAGGGACAAATAAGATAATAAAATAAATAAATCACGACTTTAACACCTGACAGAATCTTAACACTACTCCAAGTTCTTTTGATCTTGAACTCATTCTAGAAACACGGAGGTAAAATGCAGTGTACAATATTACAAAATTAATATATAGCTACTTTGGGAACATAACAAGATTTGAATCAGTGAAAAAGTCTAGATAAGGTTGATACATGAGACAAACATAGGCGAAATGAAAGAGTTGTGGTTGAAAGCGAAGGAATCAGAATTTGTGTTGAAAAAATGATGATACATTAATGTTTTTGGCATACTGAAGACCTCTTGGCTCCAGGACACTGAGTAAAAAGGACATAATCTATCCTTCAATCTGACCCGGAAGTGAATAATTGACCCCATCATCAATCTAAACGCCAGAAATCTCATAAGTGATGGAAAAGGCCATTTAAGTTTGAAGTCGGAGAACTGTGAATGAATAGTAAATTTGATAGTGCAACAAAATTTGTTTATTGAAACAATTAAAATCATCCAGCTAGATTTTGTGACTGTTGAACGCTAGGGAAAAGGGGGAAAAATTATTTAGGGTCTTGTTCCTGTCATTAGAGAATTAACACAGCTTTTGATTCGTTTAATTAAGGATCTATATATCTGCTGTACTTACGTTAAGTATAAGTTGCACTGGTATTTATTGTCTATTGACTGAAGTCAAGAACCCATTTGTCGCACATGTTCCTTCTTCACAAAATTTTAGAAATTTAGTTTTTCGGTGTGTACTTAAATTTTTTGGTTTGTTAGCCGACGAAATCCACAAAAATGAAAGTAATATATGGGGACAGTTCAGTTAGTATTTTTCAGGTGGAGCTCGGGTGGAGCCTGAAGTGATGTCACTTGAAGTCACGTGGACCGGAAATGACGTCACAGGTGGTGACATCACCGGAAGTCACATGGCATCAAGTATGACGTCACCGGAAATGACGTCACTGGACGAGCGCCATTTTTTCCCACGCTTTTGGTTTTTCGGGAATAATCGGGTATGATCGTGGATGTTCGAGATTTCTTTGGCGTAATGGGTGTAAGGGCAAAGCCCTTGAACTAGAGGAAGACTTCTGCGCATGCGCGAGCAAAAGCGTGCCATTTTTTCCCGCGTTTTGGGGTTTTTCGAGATTTCTTTGGTGTTATGGGTGAAAGGGCGAAAGCCGTGTATGAAGAGCGACATCTGCGCATGCGAGATAGAGCTTTCCACTTTTTTGTTGTTTTCAAGGGGACATCACTCTGTTTTCCCGCGATTTTTGTCCTCTATGTTTTGGGTAGTTGATGCAACTTCTTATGTTCTTTGGTTTTATGAATCGTTTGACTTTAGTCTTGTTATGGGGTTCCGTAAGTATGGGGACAAGGGAACATAAACAACCAACTCTATAACTATGTGCATATCCTTTATAGAACAAAATAACATTTCTTGAAAAGTCGTTTCTTGATGCCTTCCGCCTCTGGCCTTTACATGGTGGTGGGTCATAACAAGCCAGTACGTCGTCCAACAGATATTTTCTTTTCTCTACAGCATACTTCCAAGATTCCA
>JAULBM010286759.1:0-16126 GCA_032357055.1 Geukensia granosissima | reverse complement strand
GATCTGTCGTCCATCTACTTCCTGTTTGCCGAGCGGGGGCATCTGTGTCCACCAGGACACGTTTTACCTCTGTTTTTCTTCTGACTTGAGTGGGAAAAAACTTGCATGAACATCCAAAAGTATTGATATGTATCTGCAGATATTCCTTTTGGTCACTAAAACTTGTATCGGAAAAGCATGTATACTGAGGATCTATCAAGGGATTCTCCCCAACTTTTCATCCAGTAGTTTAATGAATGTTAGCGATAAAATAGTCTTTTCTGAATATTATGTACAAGTTACCCAGATTTCAATTTACTATTTTCATCATGTATGCATCAGTGAGGTCTTATCAATCAATTACACTTAAGTATTATAGAAAAAAAGTTTGTCAATAAAAAACTTCTGTGAAATGGTAATCCATGATGTCACAAATCAATCATCATGATCATCAATGTCATTTAGGTAAACAATGCAAGCTGGATAGAGAAAAATCAAAACTACACATAGATAAATTGTTAACTGCTTTAATTTGCAATAAAGTCTATTAGAATATTGGTGGGTAAAATTTCAAATTTTTGGTTTATTGATCTTTTATAGATCCCCTTGGATAAAAAGCCATGTGAGCTTTTGTCATCACTTGTCATCAGTGGTTATTTTCATCGTTTCTTCTGCAACCACTGAACAGATTTCAACAATACTTGGCATCAGGAAGTAGCCCTATTTTTTTTTTGGGGGGGGGGGGGGGGTTAGGGGTGGGGGTGGCATCAGAAATTCAACATGGCTGCCAGGTTGGTTCCAATTTCAAAAACTTTCTTGTCAGAAACAACAAAGTAGATTGAATTGTTACTTTGAGAAATGATTACCACATTGGTGTTTTGTCTTTTTTTGTTGTTTTCGCTGATCTGCTTCACAAATTGTCAATCTATTCTTATACATTCCAAATTTTTATCCATATGCAGATTTAATTATAGTTTTTTCTTCTTTCCTTTTTTAAAATCAGAAATGTTTTGCCAATTTTTATGTGACCATAATTTTTCAGAATTTTTCATCTGATTTTGATAGAGGATTTTCCAAATTATTCCTTATGGAAATTGCAACTAAATTTCTGCTAGTTTCTTTGATTATGAATGTCAAAATTATCATTGATCTTGTCATATTCTTGTGGCCAGCACATTATTGTGGTCAGCAAATATACTAAGTCCACACTCATCCAAATGTTTGTTTACCCTTCACATCAGTGTGGCGTGGAATAACATGCGGTGCTTACAAAGCACTACAGTTTTCATTTGATTCCTCTCATTGAGAAGTTTCAGTAGTATATCAACAGATTTTTTTCTTAATGTCAAGCTACTCCAAGCAATTTTTAACCTTTTTGTTATTTTTACTTAAACAGAGTTTGTCTAAGGGTTAAAAAAGGCAGTTAGCAGTAGATAAATATTTTCATCCAATTTAGATCAAGTTTGTTCCATTTATTTGTCTCAGTGATAACTTTCAGTAGAATGTCCAGAGATTTCTTTCTAAACTTACCATTTTCAAGACAAAAGGGTTTATAGTTGGTGAAAAGGTCAATTTTGCATGATATGGAACATTTTTATTTTTTAACAAATTCTTAAATGTTGTTTCTGTCAAAATTAATTCCTAATGATTAATGCAACAAAATTTCTTTAGTGTTTTTTTTTTGGGGGGGGGGGGATCAAGAGAGTCATAATGATCTCTGACCCAGTCATACATTGTATTTTTATGCCTAGCACCTTATTGTGTCCAACTAAACACTGTGTCCCCACTTACCCACAATTTTCATTTGTTCAACTGTCCAATACAATAAAACTTAATTAGGAAAATGATTTCTGTATTACATTGATCATCAGCTACATTTGTTTGTTTATTTAATGTTAATTTAATTTTTCAGCTCCCAGGATTATAAAGGGTCATGTCTAACAGATTCACATGGAAGAAAATACAAATTCTCTGTCAGTGTGATAGATTTAGATTACAAACCTTTTGACAAGGTGAAGAAATGGCATGAACTGGAATTAAAAATGTTAAAGGCTTACAGAGAAAGAGAATTAAGGAGCCCAACACAGTCATCCTCATCAAAAGTATTAGTTAAAGGTGATGAAACAGTGCTCACATCAAAGGCAAAGTAAAGTATTCAATGTATAAGTTACACAAAAAAATTAAAATCAACCCATCGAAAAAAGTAAATTAAATCAACCCATCGAAAAAAAGTACTTCCTATTTTTATGTTATTTATAATGAAATTTTTAATGCTTAAGTATATGTATCTATAGAATCTTCAGCATCAAGTTTCATTAAAACTTGTAATGATTTCTGTAATTTTGGTTCATTAAAGACAGTGGTAAACTTTTGAAAATTGATTATACTATCAAATAAACTAATTTGATGTTTATATTATTTCTTAATCTATGAAAGTTGAACATTATAATCATAAAAACTTACATTTTTTATTGAATGTCATGTCGTTTAATACCATCAATAAATCTTGCAATATTAGCAAGAAGTTAACATATTGTTCAAATTTTGTTAAAGTGACATTATATGATAAAGATTTGTGTTCAGTTTGTACAGATTTCTGATTTATTAAAGGTTCATGTTTGACAGGTTCCTCCCTTTACGCATGCTTTACATTTAAGATATACAGTTGTTACCAATTTTTATACCACCACAAACCAAGTTTGGGGAGTATATAGGAATCACTGTATCTGACTGTCTGTCAACCTGTACACATACCTTATAAGCACATTTCCTCAAAACCGCTTAATGGAATTCAATAAAACTTAACATGAACACTAGTGAACTAAGCAAGGAAATTTTAACTCTGCTCTTCCAAGGGAAGATCATCCCTGAAAGAGCTGGGGTATCTTTTGTGAGTTTTCCTCGCAGTATGTTTTGTTATGTTTGACAAGTTTTATTCTGACAAATCTGAATTTCATGACACTTATATCTTTATATGAATGAAATGAAATCATAATCACAATGTTTTGATAAGGTGAAAAATCTTAATGATCAAATATTTTTGAAAGAGAAGTGTATTGACCCCTGTCTCAAGTATAAGAAGTAGGTAAAGATTTCTATTTGTAAGTGAAAATAAAGTGGCAAATTGTTATTATATGTAATAACAATTAATTGGAATTGTAATTATTACCCCCCCCCTGCAATCAAAGTTTGGGGGGGTATATAGGTTTCAGTCTGTCTGTCTGTTTGTCCGTCTGTCCGGACAAACTTCTACATCCTTTATCGGATTGACTTGAAATTTTGTATGCATGTTCACCTTAATGTGTAAACCTAACCATATAACTGATTTATTAGTATGTCTTTTTTTGACAGAGTTATGCCTCTTTGAACTTTAAATTTTTGAGCACATCACACCAAATGATTGTGTCCTCAACTTCTCCTATACGGTTCAACCGACTGACTCCAAAGTTGGTATATGGTTTATTCATGATATGTAGATGTGCACCTGATATAAGGATTTTTAATTTTGTAAAATTTTATAGGAATGATATGTTTTTGAACTTAGAATTTTTTAGCACATGTGACACTCAAGATTGTGTCCTAAACTCCTACACCATTCAACCGACCGACTCCAAAGTTGGTCTGTGGTTTATTCATGATATGTAGATGTGCACCTGATATAAGGCATTTCAATTTTAAATGAATTTTATGTTTTTGAACTTAGAATTTTTTCGCACATTTGACACTCAAGATTGTGTTCTCAACTCCTCCTACACCATTCAACCGACTGATTCCAAAGTTGGCCTGTGCTTTATTAATGATATGTAGATGTGCACCTGATATAAGGATTTTCATTTTTGTAAAATTTTATAGGAACTATACGTTTTTGAACTTAGAGTTTTTACACATTTGACATTCAAGATTGTGTCTTTTTGGACTATTATTTATTGAAAAAATAACATTCCACTAGAATCAAACAGGCCATATGTAAGCAGACTGATTTTATTCTGGTATTCAGGGGCCATATGTAAGCAGTCTGATTTGTGTACGGGTTATTCAAGCAATAGACATTATTGTCAAAGTATCCTGCACTACCTCCAAGACAGCGAAAAAACTAAGTCCGAACGTTCAAAACAGCACAGTTTGACCTACAAGGGTATCTAACTATGGCAAATGCTGGGGGTTTATGTAGAGAGCTCTGCTCACAGTATTAATGCCTATTTTATGGGGGGTATGCATCTGGTCAGGCAGAACACCAGAGTCTAGTTTTCAATAAAAATTGTAAGAAATAAGAGAATTTAAATCCAAATATTAATTAATTTGATGGTTTAAGAAACCTTGTTTTGTTGTTCTGTTACTTCACACACCTTTTAATACCCCCTCAAACAAAGTTTGGGGGTATATAGGAATCCCTCTTCTGTGGGTCTGCCTGTCCACACACCTTGTAAGCACATTTTCTCCCAAATTATTGAATGGATTTTAATGAAAATTTTCATGAACTTTAGGTATATTGTGTAGATGTGCACATAGGAAGGAAATTTACCTTAGCACTTTCCAAGGGCAGATAATTTATGGTGAAGTGGGGGTATCTTGTGAGTTTTGCTCACAATATGTCTTGTTTGTAAAATTTGATATATTTGTTGTTAATCATGCATTCAATGCAAAAAAAGCATTCTATACTAATGCAAAAAGAAACTGTGCATATGTTGTAAATATTTAATGAAACTGGGAAGCTGGATTCAAAATTTTTGAAAAGATATTTTTGACAACAGAAATGTCAAAATGTTAACAGAAAGAAACCACACCAATGACTTGATATTTGTGACCTTTGAAGGTAAATTGAAGGAGTGTGTAAAAAGCAAATTCACATAACGACCTTTTGAATTTCACGCATGTTATGGAAATCAATAGTTGAAAGTTTAATCAATTAATGTCCATAATCTATTATTTATATCAAAATGTTTATTTGTCATTTTTGAGGTAATCAGAGATGTTTTGAAGATCATAAACTGTAATTTGAAAAAAAAATATTCCATGTTTGTATTCATCTATTCATCTTCCCAACTTATCTTTTCCAATACAGATATCTCATTGGTTTTCTCAGGTAAAAGGATATTTCTCTGATTATCACAAAAAATATGTTTGTGTTCTTTGCCTGAATCTTCATTAAAAATTACAAATAAATCTCATAAGTTTTAAGGAAAAAAAGAACAAATGAAGATATAATGGAAATAATATACAGATGCAGTTTCTTTTTACATTGAGTTTACATTGTGTTTGTATGTTTTTTTTGTAAAATATAAAATAGAATAGATCCTAAGGTAGATTTTGTTTGACCCTATATAGTCAGTTTTTTGTTTATAACCTAACTTTCCACCTTGGTCAAACCAGAGACATTTGTTGTTATTTTAAGTTAAACCTCAGTAAACATGATTGACAATCAAACTTCATTTCTGCCCCTTTGGCATCTTCCAATTCCTTTAACCTGAGAAAACCAAGATATCTGTATTGGAAAAGATAAGTTGGGAAGATGAATACAAACATGGAATATTTTCCCCCTGTTCTCCGTTGGTTAATAAAAACAAATATCAGGGACTGATTTTGCAGTGTTTCCAAAAGAGTTGGTTATCTCAATGTCACATTTCTAATTGATTGGTCCAAGACTTTAATCATTGAGTAGTATTAGTATTATTACAGCTCATGGGGTCATTGAATTTTATAACATTAAATAGTACTAATTACTTTGTGGACGATTTGTGAATATTAGTTTAGTTATATATGAGTTGTTGGGCATAAAGCAATTGTATACTTTTTACTCTTTACTTCAGACCTTTAATATATTTATTAAAAATTGTATTCTAAAGCTGTATTTCTTACCTGTTGATATATGATATAATTTATAGTTAGTTTTTAAAATGTCTTATTGTCTAAAGGCTATTCTATTCAAGTGGATTTGAAGGGGAAATCTTATTTGTGGACATATGCCGTGGATTATTAGCAGTAATTTTTCTGTTAGGCACCACCATTTGTTTTTCGGCGAGTGGGGGAGTCAAGTAAATTTCATAAAAGTTTGTAAAAAAATGATTTTGTTAGCCAGATTTTTTTGCAAGTGGTAAATGTTTCAGATTTTTTTTTCAATGTCCTACTCAACCAGATTATTTCACATGCAGACATTTGTTTGTTAGTTTTTTAATTTCCATTCCCCTCCACTTTCTCAATCAAATGTTTAATGCCTTAGATAAATGCAAGTATAAGAAAAAAAAATCAATTGTTTTTTATTTTAGAGTCTGCTTCTTACCCACCACAACTATTTTAATAAAGAAGTCCTAGAACTTGTTATTTACCTATCCATACCCATTTTACAAGAGTTCTAGAACCATCTTCCATCTCACTTCACCCATTTAATGTAGTAGTCCTAGAACTTGCTTCCTGTAATCCCCACCCATTTTACTAGATCCTGCTTCCTTCCCACCTCTCACCCATTTGAATGTTGTAGTCTTAGAACTAAATTCCTGCCCAACCCCAACCATTTTATTGGAGTAGTCATAATTTAATTTTGGTATGCTATTGTTATTGTTTATTGTTTAATTGGTGCTATATGCATGATGTGAAAGTTCTGTTGTTGTGATGAGCTCTTGATCAAGCATATGAACAATTTTTATTGATGTTTTTTATATAATTTTGTATTTAATTTGCCAAGATTTTTCTGTTTGAATCATTAATGCTATGAGAGTGTTAATGTCATAAAAAGTAATTGATTTTTATTTCATGTTCAAAGCAAAGAAAATGTCAGGAAAACTGAAATAAAAAAAATATGATAGAAACAATATACTTCAAACATTCTTAGCAAAAGGTAGGATTGATAATTTTAAGTTAAGTCTCTTCAGTAACAGGGATGTTTGGAGTGCTGACTATAATGTTGATGTTCATGCTACATATTAAATTCATCAAATGCAGTACAATGTAACCCATGATATTAAGTCCAGTGATGCAGTATGGCTATACATACATGCGTTTTAATTTGGGAGAACTCAACATAAATGTCCCGTTTTAATATGCTTAATTAAGTCCTTTAAAGGCCATCTTTTTAGATGCAAGATAATAGTGTGTATCAGTTGGGTAAAATTGGCATCAAGGTAATATTTTTTCTTGGATTTCATAGTTGTCCAAAATTTGAAATAAGACTGAGGCACACATTCACCTCGTGTTTTGCTGTACTAAAACTTTTGCCAGTTTAACAAATCAAACGGTTTTAATTATGCATAAATCTAAGAGTTCCTTTGAATAGCCTTAACAATAAAACAAATTTAAACTACACATGGATTTTGTTTATTACTTATGCTTGTAGTATAAATCCCACAATATTACACCCCAATGAAACAACCTTTCCCACCAAAACAAATAGAAACTGATAGAAATTAGTAGTTAGATTTAATTTATCACCAAATACAGTATTACCAAAATAATTTTGTAATTTCAGCTATTGTAATTATTGATTTATTTGGGAAAACTGGCATTAACTGCTTCCAAAGACTTGTGTGTCAGAACAGCCAGAAAAGGTTATTGCAACCATCAAGTAACTTCACCATCGAGTAACTTCAGTGTTCAACCGTATATATTTACAATTCATCATGAGCAAAAAGTTTTTTATAAAGTTAATTTTTTAATTGGTAGACCTGGATTAAAAGAGGTAACTCTTAATATCAGTTATAAATTTATAATATTCCATTACATCAAAGACTCTCTTAGCATAGCCGTTGTAACAGTTTAAAATTACTCTGTGGTTATAAGATGTTTATAGATATATACTGGTAGACACAAATAAGTATTTTAAAGATGCCTACATAGTATATTGTGAAATGTTAGCATACATTTATCATTACTAAATTAAGGAAAAGTGCAAACATATGGTTGTGCCAGTCTTATCAAATAGAAAGAATATATTTCCTTTAGGACCATCTGTTCAGGGTGTCCAGTTAAATTATTTGTGTGAATAAATAAGTGTAGCTCCGCTATGACAATGTATAATATTGATGGCTTAGAAAAACTCGCTGTTACTTGATAACTAAAGACTCTTTGGTTTTCTGCATTAAAATATCAGCTCAAGTCTTATTATGAAGCTTCATATTTTTGCCAGCATATGATATTTGACAATAGCTAATATGAAGAAAGCTAGATTACTAATTTGTTAATTCATTTAATCAAAGTTGCACTTTAAAATGTATGCTTTTTTCCTTTGAAAATGCTAATGGATGTTTCCATGATAAGTTTGGGTCAAACTAAACTTAAAATAGTTAAGTCAATTATTGTGACTTTTTGAAGTGTTCTGGTCAATGTATATCAAATTCAGGTCAAACATCATTGGCATATAGGAAGTATTGAGACACTTAGTTATCCAAGATCGGAATAGTTGATAATTTTGTGCCAAATTATTGTGAAGTGTTCATATCAGACTGTGACATGTAACAATTCTGTGACCTCAGTTTTAAGGTTGCTGGTTCAGTGACTAGGGTCAATTTTTTTTGCTCAAAGTTTATTTCTTGAAAACTACATAGAGGTAAGCAGTATTTGGTTTGCTCATTCATTAATAAGTCTACATGTCATGATGCCATGTGTCAGTGTTCGCAACCTTATGTTTAAGATTCAACAATGGGTAGGTATGGCTAAAGCGATATACCTACCTCAAGTTTGTTTTGGGAATTTCCTGTCAAATCATGCTTGCCCGAAAGATATAGGCAGTTGATCAACATTCTTAGTTTTATAAATGCATGACTTTACTTCCTCAGAAAAACTGAATTAAATAAGGGCTAAAGTAACCAAAAACAAAAAAATGTGGTTCATGGAAACTTTGTTGAACCATTTTACCATTGTATAGCTCTAAAACCTGTAAAACTTGAATAAACTAAACCTCTTTTTGACTTTAGTAAGAGCAGAGAAATATTCTTTAATCAACTGCTAGCAGTCTTATAAAAAAACAATAATTTTAGTGAACAAATATATATTTTTGTCAATCTGCCACATGCCCTGTGACTTTGACCTCATTTTCAGGCTTTATCAGCTATGTTAAATTCTCTGTGCCTTAGCATGTTCCTTGGTAACTATCATTATTTCCTAATTTTTCAATCACATTTATTTGTGACAATGGCAGTATTCAGGAGAGACATTTTTGTGCTTTAAACATTTTTAAATTATGTATATTTGTTACTTGTGAACAAGACTGTGTTAAGTATATTAACAAGGGCTTTAAGAGTATGAACAGAAATAAATGATGTCTTTTGAAGATTTAATAAATCCAGTGTTAAGAAATGTAAGTGGCTGATCTATGCTTGAGTACTGATTGTGTTTGTGATTATTTCATATGTTATGGCTTTGAATGTGCTTTCTCTTTTGTGAAAGAAGTGTAAAAACCAGTTAATCTAGTCACTTTAATAACTGGGAACAGGGTAAATGTTGTGATTTAATTGCAAATTTGTAAATATATCAACATGTATATCAGTGTATTGTGATAGCTTTTTATTGAATCTAATACTAATCACTCAAACAACAAAAGTTTAATTATGGTATTTTGCTGCAGAAGTTTATTGTTAGATAATATTGTTGTTCATTTTATGACCAGCAACATTTTATATGAAAAACTGATCCCAGGACGTTTGGGTTATAGGTCATATTTTTTTATATTTTTCTTGATTAAATTTCAATTTCTGTGTCTATCAGAAGACAATAGAAGTAATTGATTAAGACATTTTATATTAAGTTTCTTCTTTTTTTTTTTGGCTTGCCAATTAGAAATTCAAATTAAAAAATATACCAGTATTATTTATTTTCTTATATAATAAGATACTGTTGGTGCTATAGTGTCCACTTAGCACAGATCAACTTGTTTTTATCCAGTTTTAATGAGATGTAGCAGTATTTACAACACGACCAAGAAACTTGTATTAATCAACCATTGTGGCTTTACCTCAAATTTTAAAAGGTGTGGCAAAGAGGCCCAGCTTCTGTAGTCCATAGAAACATCAGCAGTAACTTATTAAAACCTAAGGACATTGATTAAACAGATAGATTTTTTGTATGATCAGAAAAAATTATGTTTTGTCATTTATCAATGTAGACATGAGCAATCTGCATTTAGTTTTGGGTGAACATTAACTGTGGTTAAAAGTTGTTTGTGGGAATCGCATTGTTTATTTTTAAGTCATTTACCAATAAAGACATGAGCAATCTTCATTTAGTTTTGGGAGACCGTTAACTGTGGTTAAAAGTTTCCAGTTACTTGTGGTAGTAGCATTGTTCATTATACTTTCCACATTATGAGTAAAGAGTTATACTGGTACTTTTGTAATGTTGCTAAAACATGTTATTGTACAAAAGATCTCTTTTTTTTATCTTACTGTGGCATTTTAATACATTGGGCATTTAAAGACCTTATTTTTTTCCACTTTTCAAAACTGGGATTTTCCTGTTTTGCATCCTTTATTACACATAGAATTAATCTTCTGGAAAACCATTTCTGCTCTATTCCTAAAATCAGGTCTGCATTTAATACTGTATTATTTATAAACAAGATTAAATGTGATCTTTAATGTTGACGTATGATAAAACAAGTTTATTACCAGTACATCAGAAATGCTATTGTTTTGTATGCTACCATTTCTTAATTAGATAACAACTTGAATAACAAAATATCAGCTTTTTATTATCAATTTCTGGACCTGAAGATTAACCTTCAGTTGCCCTTGGGATAATGTTATTTCTCTATATAAAATTAAATTTTCTATTTAAAATTAACTGTTAGTTATTTGATAGATGTTAAGATGTAATATTTAACTTGATAATGGAGAAATATTTCAACGCACAGATTCAAATGGAAAATTATTTGTTTCTCCCATTAATAGGGGATAATTTTTTTCTAATTAATGTTTCTCCCTTAGGTATACATGTATTTATTGGGCTCTACAGTAATCTAATGATAATCATTTGGTTTGATGAAAGATAAATGATATGATCTAGTCAATACTGCAACAAATGCGTTTAGAAAACTATATGTGTGACTTTGTTAAAAAAGTAATATTTTTTTCCTTCATATAAATGCTGCTTTTACATTTATGTATGTAAATATCTGGATGATGGTATTGTTAACATTATTTTTCTATTATTGGAATGTTATGCCTGCTATTTTATTTAGATGCAATTGAAAAGCCTGTTCATTGTCCACATTCATTCTGCTATATGTATTGTAAGCTCTCATGCAGTTTATATTTATTGGATTGGATAATTTAATTAAAAAAAGCTCTATAGATTAGTTTGAAAGTTTGTGTAAGGATTCTGACTCTTGAAAACTCGAAAAATTGTGTGTTTATTTATTTTTTATTTTATTTGTTCATTTTGTTAAATTTGAAAAAAAAAATCATCAAAAGGCTTTTTGAAAATCCACAGAGAAAAGCTTAAAAATGGGCTTGTCTAAAAAAAAATTGTAGGAGCTGTATCCTTGAGAATCAAAGAAATTACAAGATACAATATATATTTGAACAACTTGAGACATTGAACAATGTTCTATTTTTGAAGGTGATTAGATTTTCAGAAGCAAGAAAACTTTGTTCAGCTTTGCCTTTCTGTAACATATACTAAGTATCATACATGAACTTATCTTTGTTTTTATGTCACTGGAGAAGGTAGGTATACAAACTTGCCATTTGAATATTAAATTTTATGCATTACTAGAATAAATTGTACCAGAACTTGTGGTAATTTTTTCTTTTCCATTATAATAATACCAATTGTGCAATGACAATATTCCAGACTGAATGATTAGGGTTAAAAGGTTACTCTAAATCTTTGATCTGTTTGAACACTCAAGCAATTCAGCAGAGACTGGCTGTTTTTCGTCAGACCAAAATCTCTTTTACCCTAATCATTTAGTCTTGTATTTTTGTTTTAAAGCCATCATGCAACATTTACTCAATTAAAATATTAATGGGTTTACTATGTTATGTATTTTAAATTTGTTTTGAGTTTGCAGTTATATTTATATAGATAGCAATTATGACTTGTTTTTTACAAGTATGTTTCACTTCATTGAATCTCTCACATTTTGGGGATTTTCTTTATCACTCCTGCCTAAGCAGGATCAACAAGGATCAAATCTGCCACATTGCATGGTTTTGTTTACATTAGCCAAAAACTGTTTAATATGCATTTAACCGATGGATGGAATTCCAGCAACATTTTTGCACTTTGCATCAGAATTGTCAATAGTAGTTTTTATTTTTTTTCTGACAGAAATAAAATTGACACAGCAATGAAGTTCAATATTAAAAATATATGGTAAAAGTGAAAAGTTTTATAGTTTTAAATAAGGCTGTTAAAGTGTCTTTTTAGCTAGCAACACAATATTTCATGGAAAACTAATATCCTACATGTTAAAAATTGTAGAGGAAGGGATAATGACCATATCCCTCCTTTTTTCTAAAATGAGAATTTAAAATTTTGATTTTGCCAAGGATTTTGCTTTAAGATCCTTTTTCTGGCATTAGCTTGTGCATTATATTAGTGGCAATTTGTAAATACAATCAATATATGTATCACATTTTAATTTCTGTGAAGAAAGCCATCACATGGGGTTATGCATTTGAGTAAATAAAGATGTGATTGATTTTGTAAAATGAATGATATGTACTTTTTTAAACAAATAACAAAGATGTTTAAATTTTATAAAATTAAATAGTGTTTAATTTTGTAAATAAGCGTATCTGTGACAGATAGTGATGCAATGAAAAATGTCAAAAATTTATCCCTTTTTGTGTCAATTAAAGTGTGTCAGTGTAACAAGTCCATATAAATATAGAATTAGCAGGAACCTTCACTGTTATTTTCTTAGAAATGTGGCAACTTGTAATTTAGGTATGATGATGAAATATGAGAGAATCTTGAGGTGAAATAGTTTGTTTTTTTAAATAGAGGAATGAGATTTTTAAAGAACATGCTGTGAAGGTACATTTTTATGCCCCCGCCGCCTCTCTACTAGGTACATACATGTACATACTGAAAATGAATTCTGATCAATATTTTTTGTCATCTTAAGTGGAATGATTTGAAATTTGGATATAATGTTAAAGGTCAATAAATTAAGGTCAAGTTTGAAAATGGCTTGTTCCACTTTTGTTGATCAGAGATATGCCGCTTGAAATACTGTAAATTCAGAAATTAATGCAATGTTTTTATTATTATGAATAATGTTGGCGAGTGATTATCACAAAAATAAGAACTTGTATTCTTATATCTGTAACCTTCATTTGTAAACAGGTGTTCAAAAAATTGTATAAATAAATCTTATATTTTGGAGAAAAGTTTCAAAATCGCAATGATAAATGAACACAATAATTTCTGAATTTACAGTAGTATTCATAAAATTTTAGGTTTCTGATCAATAACTTTGGATAACATCTACAGAATGATTTATAATTTGGAAATGTTGTTGAAAACAATAAGTACATGTCAAGTTTAAAAGTGGCCAGTTTCACTTTGTCATTCAAGAGATATGCCCCTTGAAATTGTTTTTTTTTTCTTAAAATTTTTAGGTATCTATTCAATAACTTTTGTTAACTTTAATAGAATGATTTGAAAACTAGATATATTGTTGAGGGTGAATAAATACAAATAAATACAAAAGTTTGAAAAATGGTCTGTTTTACTTTTATCATTCCAGAGTTATGTGCTTCAAATATCTTTTTTTAACCCATGGCTGTTAGGCGTTCTTTATTTGCAGGGGTGGGGTGAGCTGTTGGGGTATTCAACCTTTGGCGGGGGCATCTGTGTCCCATGGACACATTCTGTTCTATGTTTAAATAGATGTATTTAAATATTTAGTTAAATTAACGTAGATGCTGTGAGAGTGCCTGTATTGATCTAGACCAGTTTTGGTGGTTATCAAAACATCATTGGTTTGTAGATTTGGCATTTATGATGCCGTATTCAGCAATATTATTATGAAAGTATTAATGGTTTGCATGGACCATAAAAACTAAAAACAATAGTATTTCACAGTAATTATGAATTTGTGTTATACTTTTGACTTTGCAAACGTCTGTTATTTAAGTAATGTTTTTTCCATAGAAATATGTTATTTTGCTTTGGATTTGTGTTTATTGTATGTTACCTAATTCCAATATTTAAACTTTTTCATATACAGCAAAATTGGTGCAGAAAACCTAATGTGCTAAATAAAAATTTTTACAAACATTTAGGTGTAGTTGATTTATTTAATGTTTAAGTTAATGTATTTATCCATCAGTTTTATTTTTAAAAGTGTAAACAATATCTGATTAAACCATGTCAGCAGCTGCTTTTTAGTAGCTCACCTGACCTATAGGGCAATGTCTGCCTTTATTTGTTGTCTGTCTTCAATTCAAAGACATTATCTCCTCTGAAACTACTGGTCTGTATGGACAAATTTAACCGAATAAGAGTTTTAGAATTCCATGACAGGTGTTATGCACAAGACAGGTGATGCTTACCTTTCATGAGTACCTGATACCACTCTTGTTTTGTTTTGTTTTGTGAATTCCAAGCCTTTGTTCCTTTTGATTTCATTTTATCTATTAGTTTGTTTCAAATTTGTCTTGTCTCTTTGAAATATGCTTTTCTGATCTCTCACATGGGTATTCTACACTGGACTTTAGATGGAATGGTCCATAGACAGTTCTTTTCCCATTTTTTTCCGGTATCCTGGTCTGCTAGCCAAGGTGGCCACCATTAATAAAGTTAGCAAAAGATATTTTTTTTAAATCTCCTGAAACTGCTGAGACAAAAACAGTCAGACTTTGTTGTTAGTATGTCCACTATCATAATGTTATCCTCTATTCAGTTTTCTGGTATAGTTAAACTAGGTTTAAACTAAGTCACAATCCACTGTACCAATACTGTACCAACTTTACCGAGAGCCCCCAAAGTGGCTGCAGGAAACTGGATGATTTTTATAAAAAGAATGGTCTTATTACTTATTTGTATCAGGCTTCTAATCTGACTTGTTCACAGAGGTAGTTCAGACTTGTTGTCTGCAATGGTAGTAAGCCAGGAGTGTTTGTGTTTTAGGAAAGACTGTTTTGCTGAAATTATTTTTCATAGCAAAGCCTTTTTTCTAGCTTGAACTTGGCTTGAGAGATTACTCCTTGAAATGTACATATAGCATAACAAAATTCACATTTTTTTAACATTTGTAAACTTGTTGAATGCCATAATGGGACCTGTACAAGTTTAAATTCTAATGTCATTGGTGGGTGACGGTCCCATGGAAAATCATCCCACATCTCCTATTTTTATATTGTATGTTGATCAGGGTGTCCAAGAGGATTACAGACCTCATACCTACTGTGTGTTCATAATTTTTGACAAACCCGTAACATTTGCATGTGCAAGACCAAAAGTCTCTATGGTCAGTTTGAGGAACTTTTACATCGTCAAAAAGTGAAGCCCAAGTCTCACCAACATATTTACTTTATTTTTGTGAACTGTTTATAGTAGCACATACGTTAGCTGGTCTTAACATGGGGTCTTGTAAAAAAAATCACAAAAATTTGCTGAGCTAATAGGAACCAAATTTTGAAATGGTCTGTAGTTGGTATCCTCATCAACTTGTATTGGGCATCCACACTGACCACCTAAAAAAGATATAACAACTGAATATAATTTCATGTCTTATTACTTGTGAATTTACTTAGTAATGAAATTGTCCTTAGGGATCCGGGCTACTAAAAATCTATCAGTTTGAACTTATTGAACATTGGACTTTTTGGGATATTCACTTGAATCTTCTTGTGAATACACTCTGCTAATTAGAACTCTAGATTTATTTTTCAGTGTAGTGTTGTGTATACTATGTTTGTCTTTTGTTTTTGTTTCTGTTGAACACGGTCTTGTCCGTCTTCTGATTTAACAATTTCTGTCTGCCCCTTTGGTATCTTCGAAAAGGGCCATGTGAGCTGTTGTCATCACTTTGCGTCCGTCGTCAGCATCGTCGTCTGTTAACTTTTTAGCTCACCTGGCCTTAAAGGCCATGTGAGCTTTTCTCATCACTTTGCGTCCGTCATCGTCGGCGGCGTAAACTTTTCACATTTTAATCAACTCCTCTGAAACGGCTTGGCCAATTTTAACCAAACTTTGGTGGAATGGT